>JALGBA010000841.1:0-109042 GCA_023970755.1 Azemiops feae
AAACGCAATATTTGCGGTCCGTACTTGATGTCCTTTCCTCCCGCAGTTATTAAACCCCTTTCCTTGTATAATGCTCCGTGGACTTGTACCGTTAAGAAGGCGTATTTGGAGTCAGTATAAACGTTAACACACTTTCCTTTGGACAATTCGAGTGCTCTGGTTAACGCGTGTAATTCGGCTAGCTGAGCACTTGTCCCAGGGGGGAGGGGCTCTGCTTCCCATACATCCTCCAGGGTCACCACAGCATATCCTGCCTTTCGAGTCCCTTCCTGTATAAAGCTAGTCCCATCAGTGAACAATGTAAAATTGGGATTTCGAAGAGGAACATCCTTCATATCCGGGCGGCTTGCATACGTCTCCTCGATGGTCTTTATACAGCTATGTGTGGTTCTCAAGTTCGGTTCAGGCAATAGCGTGGCTGGATTCAAGGTGTTTGACTGTATGATCGTTATCATTGGGTTATGCGTTATCAGGGCTTGATACTTTAGCATTCGTGGGTTTGTTAACCATAAATGTCCCTTTGCTTCTAACACAGCCTTAAGGGCATGTGGAGTGAAGATATTCAGTTCCTGTCCAAACGTTAATTTGTTAGCTTCCTGTGTTAATAATGCTGTTCCTGCAATTGCTTTGAGGCAGGCAGGCCAGCCCTTGGCTACATTATCAAGCTGTTTAGACAGATAAGCAACGGGGCGATGCCACATTCCAATTTTCTGGGTGAGAACTCCTACAGCCACATTGTGCTTTGTATCCACAAATAGCTGGAACGGCTTTTCCAAATTCGGCAACCCTAAACTCGGGGCTTGCAGGAGAGCTTCTTTGAGAGCTATGAAACTGTTCTGTTCTGTCCTTTCCCATCGTAATGGTTCCCTATCACCCCCCTTTGTTGCTTCATAGAGGGGTTTTGCTATCAAACTGAAATTAGGAATCCATATTCGGCAGAATCCAGCAGCACCCAGAAAACCCCTTAACTCTTTCCTGTCTTTTGGCACCGGCAGCTGGCAGATGGCCCCCCTTCTTTCATGCCCCAAGGTTCTTTTTCCTTGCTCTATGTCATATCCCAGATATCTCACTTTCTTTGCTACTAGTTGGGCTTTCTTTCGGGACGCTTTATAACCTCGGTCTTGCAGAAGATGAAGTAAGTCATACGTATTTTGCCAACAGTCATCGTCTGTCTGGCCTGTAATTAATAAGTCATCAACATACTGCAGCACAACATCTGGGGGAGGGATGTTTAAAGCCTCCAAATCCCTCCCTAATGCGGCCCCAAATAGGGTTGGAGAGTTTTTGAACCCCTGGGGCAATCGAGTCCAAGCATACTGGTGTTTTCTTCCTGATGTTGGATTTTCCCACTCAAAAGCGAATAGATGTTGGCTTTTCTTATGTATGGGTATAGTGAAGAAGGCATCTTTCAGATCGATCACTGAAAACCATTTGGCTGTCGGAGGGATTAGTCCTAATATGACATAGGGGTTTGGTACCACTGGGTGAATGGTGACAGTAGCCTCATTCACCACTCTCAAATCTTGTACAGGGCGATATTTCCCTTCACCCTTTGGGATTGGTAGGATTGGAGTATTCCATTTAGACTCTGTAGGAACTAGGATGTGATGGGTTATATACACGTCTATCACATCCTGGATAGCTTGGACCACAGATCGGGGATATGTGCGTTGTCTGATTCTAATTGGTATCTTTGCTGGAAGTTCCTCTACTATTATCGGAGGATGATGCCGTGCAAATCCGGGGGGGTTGTCCTCAGCCCACAAATACGGCACATCGAAGTCTTCCCATTCAGCATTTTGTTCTACTATTCTTGTCATCATCATTCTCCACCCCTCTTCCCGGGGTATTTCCATGCATACCTTTCCATATTTCATTTCCATGGTGCCATCCTCCTCAAAGGAGATCTGCGCCCTCAACTTACATAGCAGATCTCTCCCTAATAGAGGGATGGGGCAATCAGGCATGTATACAAACTGGTGGGTTATGGTTTTTCCTTTGGTAGTGCAGACTAGAGGCTCCAATATTGGTCGCTGTAAGATTTTCCCTGTCGCTCCCTGGATATTGATGGTTTGAGGGGTGGCTGGGCTTAGGGGTTGAGTTAGGACTGATCGGGTGGCTCCGGTGTCTACAAGGAAGGGAACAGGTTTGCCTCCTACTGTTAGACTGACCACAGGTTCTGGGAGGCGGGCTGAACCCGGTCGGTCTCAGTCCCTTTCCTCCATTTCTGCCAGGCCGATGAGGGGGGGCCTCGAAAATCCCCTTCCTCTCCCTCTCTGTCCTCGGCCCGGACCGGTTCTGTAGTTTGTCACAAACCTGCCTCTTCCCCCTCCTTGTTCTTCAGCCAGCTCTCTTTCCGGACATTCACCCTTCCAGTGTCCTTCCTTTTTACATATGGCACACTGGTTCCGTCCCAACGTCATACCGCTTCCCCTATTCCAGCTAACCCCTCGTCCTCGTGGTCCCCCCATCATAGCGACAGCCAGCAGTTCGGCTTTTCTCTGCATTTTCTGATCCTTCTTCTTCTCCTCTTCTTTTTCCCTATTCACGAACGTCTTTCGGGCCACCTCCATCAATTCACTCATTGGCTTTCCAAGCGCTCCCTCCAATCTTTGTAATTTTCTTCTGATATCAGGGGCACTTTGTGAAATGAACGCCATGGCAAGCATTCGGGCGTTTGCGGGCTCTGTTGGGTCTATGGGAGTGTACATTTGGTATGCGTCAAGCAACCGAGCATAGAACGCCTCCGGACTCTCAGTGGCTTCTTGCACTACCAAGGATGGTTTGGACATATTAACGGACGGCTTTCCTGCTGCTCGAACTGCCTGCACCACTAGCTGTTGATAAGTCTGTAGGTCATGAAGGTCACTATATGGATTCCAGGAGGGATCCTTGGAAGGGAATTTCTGTTCAACATATTCCGCAAGATTGCGAAGCATTGGTAAACTGGGCTTCAATATTTTTGATACTGCTATCTGAATCTTTTCCCTTTCTTCAGGATTAAACAGGGTTCCCATAAGCTGTTGCATGTCCATCCAAGTGGGGTTATGGGTATCCACAATGGTCTTTACCAGATCTGCCACCTCCTTTGGCTTCTCACTAAAAGGGCCGTAATGGAACTTCCAATTGAGGAGGTCTGAGGTAGTAAAGGGCACATGTTGGAATAACGGGGCAGTCACCGTGTCCGCTGGATTGTCTTTACTGACAACTAATTGATCAACCTGCCTAAGAGGAGCATTCAACGATGCCTGCTCAGTTTTGGCCCTTGTCCGTTCCGCTATTGGTTCCTCTTCTTCTCTATCCACGATACGTAGCACTGCCTTCTCCCTTTCTTCCTCGACACCCCCTTCTGCCCCTCTGGGAGATGGTCCGGCTTCGTAATCTCGGGCATCGTGGGGGGTTACGGCTGGCCCCTGGCACTTCCTATCTGTAGGACTCTTCATCATAGGGGATAGTTGATCCAAACGCCACATGGACCCAGAGGCTGAGGATGAGGTTGATGGTAAGGAGGCCCCTCCTAACCCCTGTAGGGGTACATACGGCGGTGGATGCGGCAATTCTGCCGGACAACTGGGTAGTACTGGGATGATTTTCCTTATCTTCTGGGGTGGCAAGGTGCGTGAAACTAGGAGCCTACATTGTTCTGTTTTGCACGTCTGAATCCAAGGTGGAGGTTTTTGCAACAAGCCGAGCCACACATCAATATAGGGTGCCTGGTCTGGGTGTCCTAACGTGGGGTGAAACACTAACTGATGGACCCTCAAAGCAACCGCGGGATCCAAGGTTCCTGTATCTGGCCATCCTAAGTTAAAGCTTGGCCATTCTACCTCGCAGAGGATTCTCAACCTATGCCTGCTCCATTTAATACCATAGTCCTGAGTTGCATAGGCTGACTTGAAATTCTTCAACATACACCTCAATGGGGTAAGGGGTACACTTTTACCTCCCCCCATGACCCTCCCGGGGCACCAGACAAGGCAATATAGGAAAGGGATGAGCGGATGGTAAGGGGTCCTTCCACTCGGGGTAACAGTAGGGTTTGTCACACGTTCACGCTCGACCCAGGGAGCCGGTTGGACACGGTCTCCGATGGGAACTGCGAACGCCACTCACACTCTACTGGCCCAGGGTGCTGGAGACTCACAGCCACCTTTGGGAACCGCAGTAGCCACTCACCTCAATCACACACACACCACTACTCCCACCTTATTCCAAAGAGAGGGTGATCAATCCTCTCCTCCGTCCCTGTTTACAGGGAGGATCCTGTCCCCATCCAATACTTGCCTGCAGGCGAATCCACCGTCCCGTGGCCAGCTGGAGCGTGTCCTGGTCTCCGTCCCCTTCACCAGTGGTTCTTGGAGAGGCCGACCGCCGTTACCGGAGCCCTGTGCTACAGGGAAATCCCTCGGAATAAACAGTCCGATGGCGCCTGGGAGGTTTCCCCCAACACGACAGGCCCTTTGCACCGGGGTGGGCCCTCCAGTGAGCCCCAAGACTCCTTATCTCCTGGCTGGCTCGCCAGTTACATGTAGTAGAAACTTACGTTTTGAATTCAGAAGACAAGACCACGAAGGGTTGGAGAAAACAGGTTTATTTGCGCAAAGGTTCAGAGCATTAGCATGGCAAATTCTGAACCCTGGGTTACGCCCAGGGTGTCGGTTTTATACAATCTGTCACCCTCGCTTCGCCCACGGGGTGACTTCTTATCTACCTTTAACACAGCAAAAGAAGAAGTTTATATCAACTTGACCATGACAGCAATAGGAGAAGTACATGTAACTGGGCGTCTTACTTCATCTACGGATGCTATCTTACACCATCTGTTGCTTTCGGTTACCACCTCTTGGAACATGTTTCATAACATAATTTTATCCAGCACATTGGTCATACATTTAGCAATAATTTTGATATGTCTATAACTTGTGGTTTATGCCTTCTGTTTTGGTATTTTTCCATCTGCCTCATCACCACCGATGCCGCCTGGCAGTTGAGTGTCACATCCAGCAAGTCCAGCACTGGCAGGGGCCCAACAGTCTGCATGAAACACGCCACATTTCCCACCAAAGTGGTACCTATTTATCTACTAGCGTTGTCACAGGCTTTGAAACTGCTAGGTGAGCAGAAGCTGAGGCAAGCGACGGGAGCTCACCCCGCCATGCAGTGATAGAACTCGAACTGCCAGAACAGATTCAGTGTCTTTAAGCCACTGAGCCTCTTACTTGCTAAATAGACTTTGGTTTAAACTGATAATGCAGTACTGTTATCCTATGGGTTAGATTGTATAGACTCTTGAGAAAACTTGACTCCTACTGACATAATATTTCTCTGATTATTGATAAATGAAAGTCAAAAGCTGTGGTCTTTGGAAGACAAATGTAGCCAATAGAGCAAGTAACACCTTTCCTTACCCAGCGTTACTTTTCTCTGAGACTGAATCTTGGATCTGCCATCATCAAAGGAGCCCACTTAGAGCAACGGTAGGGTTGAATTTACTGCTTAAATTTTAAAAAACCCTCATAGCTGTCCAGCTTTTTCCCAATTATTAGAGTATATAATGCCAAAGTTACCCCCAAATCTTTATATTGAACTGAAGTTTGGGGCTTAGAATATACCTCAACTGGAATAAATCCAATCATTGGACCTGAGGAGTATTTTGGAGATGGATAAAAGGACTTCATTTGCTGACTCAGAGCTGGATTGGGAATTTATGCAGTTTCATCTTTGTCTAAAATCAGGGGAAATACAGCCATGTGAAAAGGAAAGTCCATCCTCTTTTAGTTCTATGATTTTATGTATCAGGACATCTGATAAAAAATCACTGGTCCTTAGCAGTTCTTAAAAGTAGGTAACTACAATCTCAGATGAACAACACACAACATAGTGCAAGGTGCCCAGGTCCTCTGGCTGCGAAACAACCCCAAATCCTCACCCCTCCATCACCCTGCTTGGCGATTGGTGTGGCATGTTGGTGCTGATAGGCTGTGTGTGGTTTTCGCCAGACGTGGCCCTGTGTGTTATGGCCAAACTTCTCCACTTTGGTCTCTTCCGTCCAATGGAGAATGTTCCAGAAGTCTTGCAATTTGTTCAGGTGCAACTTGGCAAACCTCAGCTGGGCTGCCATGTCCTTTTTCGAGAGAAGAGGCTTTCTCCTGGCAGCCCTTCCAAAGAAACCCTGCTTTTCTAATTCTGCTGCCATGAACATTTAACATGCTCACAGAGGCCTGTAGAGTCTGAGGTGGAACTCTTGATTTTTTGCAGTATCTCTGAGCATTGGGTGAACTTGCTGGGATGTTCACTCCTGGGCAGATTGGGAAGTGCCTTGAATGTTTTCCACTTGTGAATAATCTTCTTTGCTATAGAATGATGGACTTTAAATTGTTTTGAAATGGCCTTGTAATCCTTTCCAGATTGATAGGCAGCAACAATTGCTTCTCTAAGATCATTGCTGATGGCTTTACCTTTTGGCATTGTGTTAACACACAACTCAATGCTGGAGACGGGCAAACTCCTGAAACTTTGGCTTTTATAGAGGCAGTCACCCTTGCTGATGATCAATTAATCAAGGTCACTTGATCAGCAGCACCAGGCTACCTGTAAGGACCCACTCCAACCCACATCTTAAGAAAGCAGAATTCTTGGAAACAATCTCTTCCAACAGGAACTTTTATTAAGAATAGTTGATAGCAGGCATAATAGAGGGATTCCCTTACAGATCAATGTTTTAAAGTGTCCCTCAGCAAACCCCACCCCACAGTTCTTCCAGGCGATTCAGACCGGCAAATTTCTAGGTGTTAAATCCAGGAAAGATAACATCAATCCGGCTCCGTTGTGCACGATCATTCAACAGCTCTTCACACCTTATTTTGATGATGGAGAAATAAACGAGATCCCGGAGGTCTGTATCTTTTCACCCCCCTTTTCCTATCTGCCTGTTAACGAGGAGAAGTTAAGAGGGGCATAGGATAAGAGGCAAATGGTTATATTGTAATGGTTAGCAGACCCGAAGGCGAATAAACAAAAGGTTACTTTGTAGTGAATAGAGGAAGTGAACTTAATAAACCCGCATGCATCTCCCCCCTCCCCCTTGGGAGTATGGCAGGATCCAGGGAAGGGTAAGAATTGGTTTTAGATCAGAGAAGATAGATAGAAAGGAAATATAACTGGATTCTGACATTACCTCTTAGCCTCTTCATACCTATGGAAGCAGTCAGGGTGTGTTTTGTCTTTTACACAGGGCTTCTCCATTTTGCCTTTCTTTTTGTAAAATAAATGATGACATGGTGTAATATGTCATATGTTGTTGTTCATCTGAGGCTGTATTTACCTACTTTTAAGAACTGCTTAAGACCAGATGCTTTTTGCTATGTCCTGATACGTAAAACCACAGAACTCAAAGAGGGCGTCCTTTATTTTCCCCATGGCTGTAATTCTTGGTGTACAGTTAAACCTCTGGAACCTGACAGAGTCCCAAAGTTCTCTGTGTTAGAACATACAATATTGCAAATAAAGCCCTCTTGGATTCTGCAACTGACAAATTATATTAGGAGTTGTGACCTCCCCTTCTCTTGTGTAACTAGAGAACGAGCCAAAAAATAATCAAGGCAGGATAGAAATAAAAAGAAAAAAGAAAACATCTGGAATCCAAGAATCTGGAATATTGAATGTCAACTGCATAAGAAAGAGAGAGATCAGAATTCTGCACTGCACATTAGACAAACTCCCTGTTGGGATACTTGTGTTAAAGCAATATACTGACTCTGCTGTTAGAATTAATTAAATATTTACATATAATAAATAATATATGATTCATGTTTTTTATTCTTATTCTTTTTTATTTCATTTGTTTCTTGTATTCAATTTTTACATACAATGTTGTTAATGCTTTGTATTTAATATTCTGTTTCTTGATATGGCATAATGGCTAATCAACAATTATCTATTTAATTTGTTCATCAAAACCAAGTTGAATTTATTAAAAGCTAATATTTTGGACTTTATCTGACCCCCAATATAACACAGCTTTCTTCATTGCTTTTTCAGATCTCTTATCATAGTGCTTCAGAGGCTCTGAGTGATAAAAGGAAATTCCCTTTTTTCCACCAGATGTTCACCAAAAGAGGATTCCACTACCCAGCAATTGTCCAACTGCTCTTCCATTTCAGATGGACCTTGATTGGCCTCTTTGCTTCAGACACAGAGAATGGGGAGAATTTCATGAGGACTTTCACTCCTATGCTTGTCAGAAATGGAATTTGTGTGGTTATATCACAACTGTTCTCAACAACTGGATATACAGCAGCCCTTGGGGATGCCCTCACTAAGTGGAGACAAGTCAATGTCTTTGTTCACTTCCTGGAATATACTCCCATTATGGACAGAATTCTTCCTTTCCATTTGGCACTTATGCGTTTGACAGGACCCGTTGAAGGGAAAGTCTGGATCAATACAGTTTTTGTAAGATATACATTGAAAATTGACAGAATTTACAAATACGTCCATAGTATTTGGAGCTTTGTTTTTCTGGCAAATAAGAGGCCAATGGATGATGCCTCTGAACCCTATTTCTTTGTGGAAGATCAATTTCAAAATCATTATTTCCGTTGTTCTCTTTCCAAGCACCTCTTTTCTGTCAAAGGCCGGAGAAGATGCACCCAGAAAGCCCCACTGGATACCCAGCAGAAAAGGAACAGGAAAAGGGTCACAAATAATTCCCATTTGTACAGTATAATGAAGACTCTGGCCCAGGCCTTGAATGCCGCCTATTCCTCCAGATCGAGGAGGAGAAGGAAGGAGGGAGAAAAGATCTTCGAGGCTCCAAGGCTGCAGCCATGGCAGGTATGGGGGTCCCAATATGAATCCATTAATCTCGGTTCCTTTGGAGAGGGAATCCAGAGGGGAAGGAGGGGAACCGTCTCAACCTTCTTATGCTGCAAAAAATCAACAGGTTTGACCAATCTAATTGCTTGAGACATAATCTTCTAAACAGCAGGCACCATGACAGATAAATTTTGGTTTTACACGCTGCTAATTTTAAAAGGATGTATGCATTTTTAAATATATTCATGTCTTTATGGGTTTGTGATTAGCATAGTAGAAGTTTACATCTGTAACTTTGAAGGACACCCTGAGACCATCTAGCCCAACCCTCCTCTCTGCAGGAATCCCACTTAAAGCTTCTCCTATGATGGCTGCTCAGTCTTTGGGTCATCAGCGAAGGGGAGGCTGAACTCCTCTGCTTTAGGGCTCAGCTCTGAAACAGCTCCTCCTTTCAGGAGGTTCTTCCTCTCATTCAGCCGGAATCTCCTCTCTTGTGGCTGAGCTCCTTTCCCCATTTCCCTCCCTCTGGAACAGCATTGAAGAGACCTTAAGTTTCTCAAGGTCTCCTCAATGAGACCTTCAATGAGATAAGATAAGATAAGATAAGATAAGATAAGATAAGATAAGATAAGATAAGATAAGATAAGATAAGATAAGATAAGATAAGATAAGATAAGATAAGATAAGATAGATAAGATAAGATAAGATAAGATAAGATAAGATAAGATAAGATAAGATAAGATAAGATAAGATAAGATAAGATAAGATTTATTATCATTTTTAATACTGTGGGCCCAACGGCACACATCAAAAATAAAATTTAGTTGCCCGCTCTCAAAGTGAAACACATACATGACACACACCTAAACATACTATGAACAACATATGTATAGACCCACATCCCTATATATACATAGCAAATAATTATGAAATACTGTCCATCTTGAATATATAACAGAAGGAGGAAGCTTGAGAGTTTGCAAGGTTAATGCTGTATGGAATGAAACTATGGCTGAATCTGGATGTTCTGCTTCGGATACCACGAAGCCTCCTCCCAGAAGGTAACAAGGAAAACAGGTCATGAAGAGGATGTGTAGTGTCCCAGATAATCTTACGGACCCTGCTCAAGCAGCGCTTCTGTGCTATGTCCTGGATGGGAGGGAGGGAACTGTAAATGATCTTTTTGGCCATTCTCACCACTCTCTGCACCGCCTTCCTGTCTGAAGCAGTGATGCCTCCAAACCAGACTGTGATGCTGTATGACAGGATGCTCTCAATTGTCCCCCTGTAGAAAGTGGTCAGGACAGGGGAAGGAAGATGTGCTTTTCTCATGCGGCGCAGAAAATGCAGGCGCTGCTGTGCCCACTTCACCAGTTTCTCACTGTTGAGCGACCAAGTCAGCCTACTCGTTAGCTGCACATCCAGCAATTTAATGCTGGTAACCATCTCCACAGGTGAATCATTAATGCACAGAGAAGTGTGGCTGTGCCTGCCTTTTCTGAAATCAACAATGATCCCTTCAGTTTTTCCGGTATTTAAAACTAGGCTGTTTTCCTTACACCAGTTCACCAGAACTCAAAATGTCTGTTGTTAAGCAAGATAGTTGTTAAGTGAGTTTTGCCCCATTTTACGACCTTTCTTCCCTTTTCTTGTAAAGTGAACCATTGGAGTTGTTAAACAAGTAACATGGTTGTTAAGGGAATCCAGCTTCCCTGTTGATTTTGCTCATCAGAAGCCCCAAAAGGAGATTACGTGACCCTCAAACACCGTAACCATCATAATTAGATGCCAAGAATTCTGATTTTGATCACGTGACCCTGGGATGTTGCAATGAGCATCTGAAAAACTGTCATAAGTCACTTTTTTCAGTGCCCTTCTAACTTTGCACGGTCACTAAATGAACAGTTTCTCATAATGAACCTGATGTTTTCTAGGCATTTATGAATAATCTCTTTTTTTATGATTCATTTTTTTTGTCACCTGCTCTAGAATGTTTCCTATAACTTACCAATTGCAACAATTATATTTTATTAATATATATTTTGCCAGTATATGATTGAGAAATTTTGCTGAACCTTTCTTTTTTATTTATGAAGATAGCAGAAGCACCTGTTTTTCTAAATAAGCATATTTTGATGTTATACAACTGCAGAAGAAAGATTCAAATGTGTAAAGGCTAAATGGGATTTTTAAAAAAGGGTTTCAGATTTTAAAATTCCTGGATGTTCCCATTGTAGTTCCATCCTTTTCTGCAGAAGAATGAGTTTTGCAATATTTCTCATGATAAACCGTACTTGGATCAAAATGGAGATGTAGTAGCAGATCTGGAAATCCCGAGCTGGTTGATTCTCCCCAAGCAGGATCCCATCGAGCAGATAATGGGGACTTTGGAAAGACAGAGACTTACTATTGATGAAGATGCTCTTTCACAGCTAAAGTTGCTCAACAAGGTCGGAGAAATTTTGGTGTCTTTCCTCTTTTTCCAAAGATTTAGGACCCATTTTATGTGGACTAAGGCTAGTTACCAGGGTCAGTGACCTTCACTGAGAATTGAACACGGGGAGCAGAAACCTTACAGTTTTCTTTCTATAGACCACTTGGGACCCACTCGTTTTGAGAGGCGGGGAGGTGCTTCCATGCTACTAGGTATTGAGTTGTCCCATAATATTTTCTACAGTCCAGGATTTCCCTTATTTCGAAGTGTTGTTCTCCTTCCACCATGATTGGGGTTGGTGGGGGGGATTTTTGGCCGTAAGGGTGACTGTTGTTCTCTTTTCAGTAAACTGCAGTGGAAAATTGGGTGTATTTGCCTAAGATTTTGGGGTAATTCTAATTCTACTGTTACTGGGTTTATGATTCTTTTAATTGGAAAAGGCCCTATATATTTTGGTCAAAGTTTTTTACAGGGTTGTAGGGATTTTAGGTATTTTGTAGACAAGTACACCATTTCTCCTATAGTGAATGGTGTGGGCTCCACCCTTTTCTTATCTGCTTGTGCTTTGTATGCTTGCCTAGCTTCATCTAGGGCAGTGGTGGCGAACCTATGGCACGGGTGCCAGAGGCGGCACTCAGAACACTCTCTGTGGGCATGCGCGCCATTGCCCCAGTCCTAGGCCTTCAGCTGGGTTTTATAAAAACTTTTCACTTTAGGCCTCCGCCGTGTGCAAAAAAAAAAGTTTCAATCAGTCAATTTTAACTTCTCGCGGAAAAAAAAATCTCGCAAAGTTGGAATTGATTGATTGAACTTTTAAGTCCCACCCAGTCTGCCGTTACCACCGCAGCCACGCCCACCCAATGGGCCACGCCCACCCAATGGGCCACACCCACCCGGCACTCGACGATGCATAAGTGGGTTTTGGGTTGCAGTTTGCGCACTCAGTCTCTAAAAGTTTCACCATCACTGATCTAGGGCTTTTCTAACTATTGGCCAGGTGTTTTGTAATTGTTCCATCCATTCTTTCAGTGATGGGATTGCCAGTTCGTTTGGGGTTAGTTCTGGCATGGGTTTGAAACTTTGACCGGTAGCTATTTGAAAAGGAGTGTAACCTGTGCTGGAGTGGACTGCATTATTGTAGGCAACTTCTGCGAAAGGGAGTATGTCTGTCCAATCTGGCTGCTGGAAATTAAGGAAACATCTTAAATATTGCTCAAGTACTGCGTTACATTTTTCTGATTGACCATTTCCCTGAGGATGATGGCTAGACGTCAGTCCCTGGGTGGTCCCTAAAAGAGATAGAAATTCCTTCCAAAATGCAGATGTAAATTGCACTCCCCTATCAGATATGATGCGTTGGGGTGCCCCATGCAATCTGTAAATATGTTGCACGAAAAGTTTTGCTAAAGCTTTTGCGGTGGGGATCTTTTGGCAAGGAATAAAGTGAACCTGTTTGGAAAATAGGTCCGTGGCCATCCAAATGACAGTATTCCCATTGCTTTCTGGTAATTCCACTATAAAATCCATGGCTATTTCCCTCCAGGGGGCTGAGGGATTTGCCACTGTTTGTAACAGTCCTGGTGATTTCCCTTGCAGCCTTTTTGCCATTGCACACTTTGGGCAGCTGGCCACGTAACTTTCTATGTCTTTTTTCATGGATGGCCACCAAAATTGCCGTTTAATTAAGTGCAATGTTTTCACAAATCCAAAATGCCCTGCTGATTTTGTGTCGTGGCAAAGTTGCATGAATGTGATCCTTTGGGCGGTCGGTATATATAACTTCTCCCCCACCCAAGGCAGTCCGTCTTTCATTGTGCACACGTGTTAATTTTTCTGGAACCATTCATCTGTTTCCAAAGTTTTCCGGAATTCAATTCCGGTCTGGCTGCCCAGCTGTGGTTTTAATTTAGCTTGGGCTCTGGTAGTCACTGGTGCTGCCAGTTGTGATTCTCCCATAATCGGTTTAGAATCGGTGGCTCACATGCTGTTATATTGGGGCATGCAAGATAATGCATCTGCCAGAAAGTTCTTTCCCGCCGACAAATGCTTGAGTGTAAAATGGAATTGGTGAAAATGTTGGAACCAGCGGGCTTGCTTGGGGTTGAGCTTCCTGGGTGTTTTCAAGGGTTCCAAATTTTTGTGGTCTGTCCACACCTGGAAAGGGATTTTATTGCCTTCAAGGAATTGGCGCCATGTAAGTAATGACCAACATATCCCGTATGCCTCTTTCTCCCACACAGGCCAGCGCTGTTCCATTTTGGTGAGTTTCCTGGATGTATATGCGCAGGGTTGCAATACCCCTTCATCATTTTCTTGTAATAGTACAGCCCCCACTGCCACATCACTTGCATCCGCCTGTATTACGAAGGGTTTGTCCATGTCTGGGTGCCTCAGTACTGGTTTGGCAGAAAATAGTCTCTTTAATCTCTCAAATGCCGCTTGGCATTCCATTGTCCATTTTAGTGGCTGGCTAGGTTTCACTGAGGATTCTCCCTTCGTTTTTAGTAAGTTTGTGAGGGTCAGGGCTATCTGGGCAAATGAGGGGATGAATTGGCGGTAAAAGTTTGCGAAACCCAGGAAACTTTGCAGTTGCTTTCTTGTGCGAGGTGGTGCCCATTCTAATACTGTCCTGATCTTCTCGGGGTCCATTTCAATGCCTTGTGGGGATATGTGGTAACCTAGGTAGTCTATTCTTTTCTGGTGAAATTTGCATTTTGATAATTTGGCATATAGGTGGGCGGCTCGCAGTTTCTTTAAAACTGCTCTGACTAGGTTGACATGTTCCTGTTTTGATTCAGTGAAGATAAGGATGTCGTCTAAATAAACAAGGACCCCCCTAAATAGGTGCTCCCTTAGTACCTCGTTGATTAATTGCATAAATACTGCAGGCCCCCATTGTAATCCAAATTGCAAAACTTTGAATTGGTAGCACCCCATTGGGCAGTTAAATGCGGTTTTCCATTCATCCCCTTCCTTAATTCTCACGCGGTAATACGCTTCCCTTAGATCTAGTTTAGTAAAAAAAAAATCCTTTCGAGAGTTGTGATAACATGTCCTTCATGAGGGGTAGGGGGTATAGGTTGCTTTCACTGATTGCATTCAAAAGCCGGTAGTCCACACATAAGCGTAGAGAGCCGTCCTTCTTCTCTCTAAAGAGGACCAGAGCGGCCACTTTAGGCTTGGCTGGTTCAATGAACCCCCTTTCTAGGTTTTTCTTTATGAATCTTTCCATTTCCTCCTTCTCCTTTGGGCTCATGGAGTATAATCTGGGCTTCGGGAGTTTTGCCCCAGGCTTGAATTCTATGTCAAAGTCCGTGGGTCGGTGGGGAGGAAGCTCATCCACCCTCTCCTCGCTGAAAACTTCAGCAAGATCTCTGTATTCCTCTGGTATTTCTGGTAGCCCCTGTAATTCTTCTCCCATGGATGCTTTTTCCGTTCTTAATTTTGGTGGTTCCCCTTGGGGTTTTAAGTCCATAGGAAATTGATTTCTGCCATCCTCCAATTTACCCAGGGGTTCCATTTTGTTAACCATTCCAGCCCTAGGATCATCGGGCATTCCATGCCTGGGGTCACTACAAACGTTATGTCTTCCTCATGATTTCCCAGGGATAGGTGGATTGGTAACGTGGCTAGGATAGCTGGCACCCCCCCTGTTATGGACCCATCTAACTGGCCAAATGAGATTGGTTGTTCCATCCTCTTCACCAGAATGCCCAAATTTCCCACTAGTGTCAGGCTAATGAGGCAGCGGGTGCAGCCAGAGTCTATTAAGGCTTTCACTTTGACAGCTTCGGGCATGGAGGAGGCTAATATACTGTCTTGAGGATGGGTGGGATGGATCCACTTACCAGGGATTCGCCCTCCGAGCTGTCATCTAGGGCATCCACCGGCCCTGCAGTGTAGGCTGGAGTTCTTTCCCCAAGATGGGCGGAGGTAGGGGATTTCACAGCCTCTATCACTCTCGTGGCAGATTCTTTTGACTTAGCTGGGGACTTCCCGGATTTGCTGGCTGCTGATCTGTCTGGATTGTGCTGGGGGGCTTTCAAGCGGCATTCTACAGCCCGATGCCCCTCTCTCCCGCATTTGAAACAGCCCACTGGCTTCTGGGTCATAGCCGATGGCTTTGCTGGTTCGCTCGTCGGCTCAGGCGGTGAGCGGCTCCATTGTTTTCCTCAGCAGTGCCTCTTCAGTAGGTCGATCTCTGCTTCCTCTGCCAGTACGTACCATTCGTCGAGTTGGTGTGGGTCCCCCCGGGGCAGATAAGCGTCATATAGGTCGTTATTTAGACCGTCTTTGAAATGGCTAAGGAGGATGTCTTCAAGCCAGTTCAGCTTGCTGGCAATGGTTCGGAGTTCTTGCGTATATTCGGCTACTGGCCGTCTGCCTTGTCTCATTGTTTTGATCCTTTTGTGAGCTTTGCGATCAGCCAGGGGGTCCTCAAATTGCCTTCTCAGAGAGGACATGAAACGGTTGAAGTCGTTGAGCTCTGGGGCATTGGAGTCATGCAAATTCACCACCCAATCAGCAGCTGGCCCGTCCAGAGCGGATTGCACGATCCGGATATGGGCTTTGTTGCTAGGGATGTGCCGCCTGTGTTCCTCCATGTAGCTGAGGACTTGGGTTAGGAAAAACCCCAAGTGTGTCGGCTCCCTCTTGAATTTTGCGTCCAGCGGCGGGAGTCTTTGAATGGATCGGCGCCTTCTTCGTCGGTGGTATTGTCTTCCATCCGGATCACCATCTGCGGGTCGGCGGGGAGTGGGGACTACTGGATCAGTGGATGTCCCTGGGGCTGCAGGTTCCAATTCCCCCTCAGTGTCTCTCCAGTTGCGGCTGCAGGAGTTGGTGTGGCCGTGGGGCTCAGGATTTTCCTCTCCCATGGAGCCGAGGGTTCTCTTCATCAGGTCGATAGCTTTCTCTAGGATCCAGTTTGAGTGCTGTGCCCAGCTTCCTTCATCTTCACTTGTGTGCAGGGATCACTCCATCTCCTGCTTCCATCCTGGTTGGTTGCCCCCCCATCTCAGGGTCACCTTTCTTGATTTCTTTTCCCACTCGCCTTTCTTTCCAATGCCCATTGACTACCGAGGCTTGTGGTTACGCGTCTCCACCACCTCTTCTCCTGATGAATCTGACCTTTCAGGTCCGGACGTTTGGTAGGTTTTCAGTCGGGGCAATGGCTCCCTCTCTGGGGGGCTTTCCCCCTTCCCCGCTTCGTTGTCTGACATGGTATTTTATGCAAAGTCCCCCAGCAAGGTTCTTCCTTCCAGGTTGACTAATTTTGCAGATCCTGTCTAATGTAAGGACCCACCTCAATTTACATCTTAAGAACACAGAACTCTTGGAACGTCTCTTCCAACAGGAATCTTTATTAAGAGAAATTGACTGAAGGCATGCTAGACAGGATCTGAGGGACCCCCCTGATCATTCAATGTTTTAAAGTATTCCCAGGCAGCCCCCACCCCACAGTTCTTCCGGTCGATTCAATCTGGCAGATGTCTGGGTGTTAAGTCCATCAGATCCCAGGCGTTGCAATCTCCCCCCCCCCATTTTCCCTCGCTGCCGGTAAAAGGAGACTTCATAGGGAGTGAGATGAAAGGCAGATGGCCGCATTGTTATGGTTAGTACTCTTGAAGGGAATCCACAGAGGTTACTTTGTAGTTAATAGAGGAAATGCCAGTCATAAACACCCATGCTTACCCCCTCCCCTTAGTAGTATGACAGAATCTAGAAGAGAGTAAGAATTGGTTTTTTCTCAGAGTAGGTAGCTAGAAATGAAATATTGGATTCTGACATCTGTTTTTAGCTGATTCAGCCATGTCCAACCTGGGATGAGAAACCCTCAAGTGCTGGAGGTTGTGTTGTTAATAAGGTCAGGTTTGCTTGTCCTCAAATAGCAAAGTGGGAGAGAATTCTGTTAAACAGTCCCTGAATTGAGGTTTGGACTGAATGTGATGAAATTGGATCATGACTGGATGGAGCTCCTGCTGGTCCCATTGGGAGAGAAGCTTCATCTTGTCCTGCTTAGGGAGAGGCCATTGGGAAATGACTCCCTGAAAGGGCAGGTCCATTGTCTGTGATATTTTTAAGGAGTCCAGACTTGGTCAAAGTTAGGCATATCTGTCTTTCACCCAACTGGGGGGGAGCAATTGGGCTTCTGCTCCAGGAAGGAGGTCCAAGACTTTCACTTCACATAAAATGACAGATACTCCCTTGACACAGAAACCTGAAACACTGAAACACAACTTTCATTCAAAGAAAAGATCTTCCTGATATCAGGAGAGAGATTTTGACAGGAAAGGCTACTTAGATTTGGCCTTTCCTATTAACAGGGTCTTCATCTGAAAATCCCTTGAATGGCATTGTTTATCCTGAGTCTTAGCTTCCTTCACTCCCCCGGGCCAAAAAGAGTTGCCCAACTAATATTAAATGTGCGTCTGTCTTTCCACGACAGTTGGAGTCTCCTAATTGCAGTTCTTCAACACAAAGGACCTTTTCTTGGATAACTGGCGGGGCCTTAGAAATATCTCCTTCTGACACAGGACTCACACTCAGGTCCCAATGGTTGCAGCCAAAGATTTAATCTTTTTCAGGGACACGTTCTCATGATCTCACCTCAATCTCACTAGAGTTCTAGAATCTATGCAGAAACCTTTAGTCTTAATAAATGAGAATATTTGTAGCTCAGGGTTGACATGAGGGGTCCTTGATGCTCTCTGAGCTTGCCTGTTTTCTTGCAGATGTTTCATTACCCAAACTAGGTAACATTATCAGTGCTAGATGACCAGTACGGATGATGTTCCCTAGTTTGGGTAATGAAACATCTTTAAGCAAACAAGCAAGCTCAGAGAGCGTCAAAGAGCCCTCACCGTTAATCTTATTTCAGCAGCATGGCAGCCATATGAATTGAACAAATAAAAATACAAATCAAGAAAGAACATCTGCTTTACAATTGACAGCTACAATTTATGAGGAATTTTTCCTTTATATCTTAACTGGGAAACTGTTTTGAACGAGTGTCAAAGGGGAGCAGCTTTGCAAGGCTTTATGTAATCCAGAAGAAACCTTTCCAGATCCTTCTGGTCAGAAGGTTCCTTCTTAATCACATTTTATTCTACTTAAATAAATCTAATAAAATAACAATTTAATAAATCTTTGACAACAAATTTATTCAAACATTTAATGAGTAGATCATCATAGCCATGGATGTATGAAAAGTAGAGGAATACCTTTTAATACAACCATTAGGAAGAACCGATTGTTTGTCACTTAATGCTTAATTCTTTTCTCAATTCCCTCCCTCCAGACTTTATTAACTAGAAAAGGACTTTGTTGCAATGTGTTATGCCAGAAGCAAAAGGGAGGAACTAAGGAAAGAATCTGCCATGGTCACATCTCCTACACCTGATTGGAAGGAGTCAGAGATTTCATGTTCACCTAAGTGAAGCCCAGAATCTACTTGTCTAATGTCCATTTCTCCTCTCCTTTTCCATGGATGGTGAGTCCTAACCTATTTTCTTTGGCATTCCTATTTTTTCTGCTCAGTCTCTGCCACAGTCCAAATGTGTGGAAAATTGTCATTCTGGATTTGTCAAGCGGGTGCGAGAAGGAGAGCCAGTTTGCTGCTATGACTGCGTTCCTTGTCCGGAGAGGACCATCTCCACTCGGGAAGGTGGGTGACACCAGAAGAAAGGTCAGGCTTTGTGGAACTGGATTTATCCACAGCATTTTTATGAAAGTGCAAATTAAAACATGCATTGAAGCTCAACTCTTTTTTGTTTATTCAAAATAAACTAGAAATCCTCCAATTTCAGATAGGTATTAGAAAATTATATTATCAGTTTTTTTCTTGTGGAATGGTTAAGCAACACATCTTGGAAAATGTTCCTGGAACGGCTTCCGGATCCGGTGGCAGCGCCCGCGGACGTGCAGAGAATTCGTTCTCTTGGCCATCCGGTTTCCCCCCGCCGGTAGATCCTGGACAGAGGAGGGCACTTGTTGATCTCAGAGGGAGCGGCGGCTCCCTCTGAGGTCCGAGAAAATCACCTTTGGGCCGACGGGGAAAAGATCGGCCAGTAACATGGCCGATCACTCAGCTGTTCCAGCCGAAAGTCACAGCAACATCTAAGCACAAAGAACCACCGTGGAAGATCCGGGTGAGAACTTTCCTTCCCTCTTGTTACCTTCCTTACTTCCCTATGAAAAGCTTTTAGAAACTACTCCCTTCCTTAAAAAAGCAGCGTTTGAACACTCGGGGGAAAAAAGTGACTTTGCTATTGTGTATTTGAGCTGTTGGAATCCAGGGGATCCTGGAAAAAAAAAAAAAAGAGAAGAAAAAAGCCTTACTGTGACTTTTCCTCTTTTTTTGCCTGTTTTAAATTTAAGTGGAAATTCTAGGGAGGGGGTGGAGTGTTTTTTCTTCCTCCCCCCCCTTCTGAACATTCTTATCCACTTTAAAAAGGAAAAAAAAAAAACTGCCTTGGCTACTGGGATGTGGATTGGAGGGCTACATTGTATCTATCTTGGAACCTGGCGTGAAGCCCAGAATGTCTTATCATAATGTTGCCATGGTAGCTGAACTTTTGAACCTGGTGCTACGCCCAGACACTGCTGTTTTCTTATTATAGAAAAAAAAAAAAAAGGAGAGAAGGATGGAAGCTTATTCACAGCTCAATTATGGATTGATATTAGCAAAAATTTTGGAAACAAGGAAAGAATTAAAAGAATAGTTTAGGACACTAAGGAATGAGGTTGGTTTAGAGCAAAAAACTGGATTTCAAACTTTAACTGAGCATGATATACAATTGGATTTACAATTTAATGAGATGGAAGATCTATATTTACAATCTACTGAAGAGGAAGATGTTACACTTTATACACAAAGGATGGAGACTTTTGAAGACCAAAAGCAGAACTCAATTGAAACATCTATAGATGTAAAAACAACAGAAATGGACTCTTTAATACGAGACATTAAAAATGCTGACAGTACATATAAACAACGAATAATCACCACACTGGCTAAGACTGAGTATATTGTGCAGACAATATTGGGAAAAAGAGAAGAAGACTATGATCAGACGCAACTGTGGGAAAATGTGTATAACCAAATACCAAGATGGGAGGAGCTGAAAGCTGTATTGTGGAAACCTGCTTGGCATAAAAAGAAAGCTAGAATTAGGTTTAAAATGAGTGTTAAAAATTTATTTGATGGGTAAAATGGTTTTTAAAGACTTTAAGTGAGCTAATATTTTTGAGATCTTTAAAGTTTAAGATTTTAGTCTGACCAATATTGATTTGAATTATGGATTTGATTATGGTCTGGAATAGTAACTATGGAAAACGGGAAAAGCGAAATTCAGGAGTTGTATTGAGACTGGTGGAATACTAATGATATCTTTACATGCAATGACTAAAGAATGGATTGATTTATAAAAATGTTTAGAATATAGGAAATAGAATATAGTGGAGAAATTTTAAAATATACTTATATATGTTTAACTTAGAAATAATTAGAAACAATTTAAGCTAATCCAAAATGGTTTGGAAACGTAAAGTTATATTCACTGATAAAATATGTATGTGAGATAGAATAAGAGATAGAACTTAATTGAGAAATATAAACTGAATATTTGGAATAATATGGTCTTTATTATATGGATACTCGAACCGTATTCTATATGTCTATGTAATGCTAGTTGGAATATGCTAATAGTTAATTAAGCTTAAAATGGGTGGAAATATCGTTGATAGTTTGGTTTTGTTTGTTTGTTCTTGCTCTTTTGATTGATAAAATAGAGAGGGAGGATTTTAAAAAAAAAAGTGTAAATTGTTTATGCATGATTGTATGTTCTATTTTGTTTTATGGAGTGCCCTATCTCCACGATGAGTCTTAAGCACTTGGCTGTAAAATTAAAAAAAATCAATAAAACTTGTTATAGAAAATGTTCCTGGAACATTTCTCCAAAAAAAGGTATTTCCTGAAATGTAAAAAAACAGAATATTAAAGAAATATTGGTTTTTGACTTTCTCAGATACAGAAAAATGCACCAAGTGTCCGGATGATAAATATCCAAATATGGACAGAGTCCGATGTATCTCCAAAATTATAACCTTCCTCTCTTATGAAGAACTTCTGGGCATCATCCTGGTCTCTTTTGCTCTATTCTTGTTCCTAACCACAGGCCTTGTCTTAATCATCTTCATTAAACACCGAGAAACTCCCCTTGTCAAAGCCAACAACCAGGACCTCTCCTACATCCTCCTGGTCTCCCTTCTGCTTTGCTTCTTGTCTCCTTCTCTCTTCATTGGTCAACCAAGGAAAGCCACTTGTCTTCTCAGACAAACGGTTTTCAGCATCATCTTCTCAGTTGCCATTTCTTCCCTCTTGGCCAAAACCATCATGGTGGTGCTGGCTTTCCTGGCCACAAAACCAGGAAACCGAGTGAAGAGATGGTTGGGGAAGAGCTTGGCCAACTCCATCATCCTTTCTTGTTCTACAGTTCAAATTATCATCTGCTCCATCTGGCTAGGAGTTTCTCCCCCATTCCCTGACTCTGACCTCCACTCCCAGCCTGCAGAGATCATCCTGCAATGCAACGAAGGGGCTGTTGTCATGTTCTACGTCACCCTCAGCTACATGGGCTTCCTGGCTGCCATCTGCTTCACAGTGGCTTTCCTGGCCAGGAATCTGCCTGGGGCGTTCAACGAAGCCAAGCTGATCACCTTCAGCATGCTGGTCTTCTGCAGTGTCTGGGTGACTTTTGTGCCCACCTACCTGAGCACCAAAGGGAAATACATGGTGGCTGTTCAGGTCTTCTCCATCCTGGCCTCCAGTGCAGGTCTGCTGGGCTGCATCTTCATCCCCAAGTGCTACATTATCCTTCTGAGGCCAGACCTGAACACAAAGGAGCATCTGACAGCTAGAATAAATATAAAAACATGAGGTATAACATGTGAGGTTGGAAGAATTCTAAAACTTCCTTTTACTTGAAAGGAGATATTCTTTCCATTTAGATAGTATGCAGGAGTCAAAGAAAATCATATCTATGTGTTTCCAAATGGGAAAATGTTGAGCGACCGGAATTCTTGTAGCTCCCTTGCCTTTCAGCTCAATAAATCTTGCTAAAGAGAACTCTGTGAAAGTCATTCAGAGGAATTTGCTACGGAATGTTACACCTTATAAAAAATAATGTGGCACTTCTTCCTACTGACAGCAGCTAAAAGTGTCTGTGTGAGAGAGAGCGAGTAGGAAAAGAGGTTAGGAAGAAGCTGTGGGAACCAAGCACCAACCGGGTTGCCTGATCTTATCCAGGAGATGCCGGAATGATGTGAAATGCCATGTTTGACCGGCTTTCAGCTGGGGAGGGAAATCTTCATCCTTCTTAAAGAGTTCTTTCTTGATTTCCTGATAAAACCTCCTTTGCAGAAAGTGTTGAGCAGAACAGCTGTCTGGGATTTCAGCTTGGGATTGTTTTTATTTTGGTGTGTACCTTTAAGAAATTTCCTCTGTATTTATTTTCCTTTTCATCAACCAGAGAAATAAAATAGCAGTTTTCAGGTCCTTTAATTTCCCACTCTACAATTTGTACGTAAAGCATTCTTTTTTTTTTTTAGAAAGAAGGATATAGTTTATTTAAGAGCAGAACCACAAGACATGAGGCTCTGGAGCAGCTGACCACATGTTGCTGGGAGTGGTGGCTTTTTATACCTTCTTGGGCTTTTGAGATTGTTTCCTGTTCCTGTGGCATGAACTTTGACCTGAGGTTCAGTGCATCCTTTTGGTATTCTGATGGTGGGTATGTAGATTTTAGGGGTCTTTGTCTTTCTAATCTCATCAGATTCTAGCTTCCTGGCTCCAAGCTTTCTCTATATAACAAGTTTTATTGAATTTTTTTGTTTTACAACCAAGTGCTTGGAACTCATCATGGAGATAGGGCACTCCATGAAACAAAGTAAAAAATATAATCATATATAAACAATTTGAATTACTTCTTTAAAGGTTCCCTCTCTCTTTTATCAGTCAAGAAAAGAAAGAAAGAAAAAACTAGAAAAAAAACACAATATCGATAATATTTCCACTCGTTTTCAGGCTTAACTAACTTACAATTAACATATTCCAATTTGGCCTTATATAAACATATAGTATACAATTCGGGTACCCATATAGTATAGATTGTTTTTAAGATATACATATTATTCCAATTATTCAATTTATACTTCTCTGTTAAATTCTATCTCTTATTCTATTCTATTTTACATACATATTTTATAGATAAACATAACTTTAAGTATTTTAAAACCATTTTACATTTTAGCCTAAAATAATAAAACAATAATTATTTCTAAAATACTTATAATATACCTATTATATATATATATATATATGTATTTTAATATCTCTCAACTATATTCTATTTCCTGTACTCTATCAAATATTTTTATAAATCATAGTTAAATGTTTCTCCAATCTCTATCCAACCTAATTTTAGATTTTCCAATTTTCCATCTTGCCATTCCAGACCATAATCAAATCAATAATTTACATCAATATTAACTCAGATCAAAGTCTTAAACCTTAGAAATCTCAAACATATTAGCTCAGTCAAAGTCTCTAAAAGCCATTTTTACCCATCAAATAAAATTTTAACTCTCACTTTTAAACCTAATTCTAGCTTTCTTTTTGTGCCAAGCAGGTTTCCACAATAGGGCCTCTAGTTCCTCCCATAATATTTAACCATACACATTTTTCCACAATTGAATCCAATCTTAGTCTTCTTCTCTTTTTTTCAATGTTGTCTGCACTATGTAATCAGTCTTAGTCAATATGGTGATTGTTCGTTGCTTGTTCATGTTGTCAGCATTTTTAATGTCTCGTATTTGAAAGTCTATTCCTGTTGCTTTTAGAATTATAGATGTTTTAGTTGAGTTCTGCCTTTGGTCATCCAAAGTCTCCGTCATTTGCATATAAGATGTAGCATCTTCCTCTTCAATAGATTGTAAATATGTTTCCTCCATATCTTTAAGTTGTAGATCTAGTTGTGTATCATATCCAATAAGTTGAAATTCAGTTTTTATCTCTGGAACATCCCTTTTCCAAAGCATTCTAAAATGTTCTTTTAATTCCTCCTTCATTTCCAAGATTTTTTCTAGTATAAGTCCATAGTTAAGCTCTGAGTGGGGTTCCATTCTTCATTTTTTTAGGGAAATTTCAGCTTAAAAACTGAATTGCAATTTTATAAAATATAAAATACAAACAGAAATAGGGAAAAGTACAAAAATAAAAACAGCAAAAGTCCCAATCAATGTTATGAATATCTAATTTATAATCCAAGTAAATAATAGCAGATGGTGTCTCAATTATTATATTGTGATCCTAAAGCGAAAAAATCCAGTTTTCAGGAGAGTATACTTTGTATTATAAAATCAAAAACAACAGGCAGAAACTTAAGCAAGTTCCAAAAGAGATACAAGCATCTGGGCTTCATGCCAAGTGCAGGGAGTAAAAGTTCAAAATGGTTACAATGTTGCAATTGTCTGGGCTTCACGGCAAGTTCAGAGTTACATTGTAACCGTACAATCCACATAAATTCGCCCAGAAGCCATAGAGCTTTTTTTAAAAAAGTAGATAACACTGTTCAGAAGGGGGAGGAAGAAGAAAAAGACTCCACCCCCTCCCTAAAGGTTTCCACTTAAGCTGAAAACAAGCAAGCAGAGAAAGAGAGTCACAAGAAGGATTTTTTCTTCTCTTTTTTCTTCAGGGTCCCCCAAATTCCAGCAGCTCAAATAAACAATAGAAATTAGTTAATTATTTTTCCCCGCAGCTCATTTCCCCGAGTGTTCAAACGCTGCTTTCTCAAAGGGGGGAAGTAATTTCTAAAAGCTTTTCACAGGGAAGTGAGTAAAATATCAAGAGGAAAGGAAAGGTCTCACCCGGATCTTCCACGGTGGTTCTTTTTGCTTAGATGTTGCTGTGACTTTCGGCTGGAGCAGCTAAGTGATCGGCCATGTTACTGGCCGATCTTTTCCCTGTCGGCCCAAAGGTGATTGCTCGGATCGCGGAGGGAGCTGCCGCTCCCTCCGCAATCAACGAGTGCCCTCCTCCACGGTAGTCGCCTCTCCGGGGCGACTTTTGACCCTGTCCAGGGTCTACCAGCGGGGGGAAACCGGCCGGCAAAGAGGACATACTCTTTGCACGACCACTGGTGCTGCGACCGGAACCGGAATTTGCTACGGAATGTTACACCTTATAAAAAATAATATGGGCACTTCTTCCTACTGACAGCAGCTATAAGTGCCTGTGTGAGAGAGACCAAGTAGGAAAAGAGGTCAGGAAGAAGCTGTGGGAACCAAGCACCAACCGGGTTGCCTGATCTTGTCCAAGAGATGCCGGAATGATGTGAAATGCCATGTTTGACCGGCTTTCAGCTGGAGAGGGAAATCTTCATCCCTCTTATAGGGTTCTTTCTTGATTTCCTGATAAAACCTCCTTTGCAGAAAGTGTTGAGCAGAACAGCTGTCTGGGATTTCAGCTTGGGATTGTTTTTATTTTGGTGTGTACCTTTAAGAAATTTCCTCTGTATTTTTTTCCTTTTCATCAACCAGAGAAATAAAATAGCAGTTTTCAGGCCCTTTAATTTCCCACTCTACAATTTGTACGTAAAGCATTTCTCTGCTCCTCTTCCAAGCTTGCTTGTCTGTGAAAGGTTGGACAAGATATGCAGGGAAAGAGGACCCTGAGACTTTCCCCAGGAGGAGACTGAAGGGATCCTGTCTGAAGGCAGCCGCATCATTGACTGAGTAGTCTGGACTGAAGCAGGAGCGTTCAATGCTGTGTTTTCATCCAGTCCAAGAAGGAGGTGCATAAGGGTGGGAAAATCTAGCGTTGCCGGAAGAGGCACCCATGGAAGCTATTCTGTTTTCCAACCACACAGATTGCTGATGAATCGATAATCAATCTGAGGTTTCAGAATAGGTTCTAATTGCTGATCAAATCCCTTTGCAAATTCTGTTTTAAGCAGGTAAAAAAAGCTTTGATGGATCAGACCAAGGTCAGTCTAAGATTCTCATTGACCACACAGAGATGCCTCTGGTTTGCCCACAAGCAGAAGGCAGAGAATTATGGATTTGCCCAACATGGTATGAGTGTTTCCGCACAATTTCACTTTCCTCCATGACACCACACAATATTGGACACTCAGCCATCTCACTATCTAGGAATCCCTAATTATGGTATCCCACATTAATCTGAGAATTTTTTCCCAAGTTTCACACCCCAATCAAAAAGGATTAAGGCGGGACTGGAACTCAAGAGCCTCCTGGTGATTGGCCCAAAGTCACTCAGGAAGTTTTCATGCCTGAGGATTAGAACTCAGAGCCAGCTGACTTTCCTGCATAAGGCAGGACTAGAACTCAGTCCCCTGATGATTGGCTCCAAGTCACTTGGCTCCAATCCCACCTTTATTTTCAAGGTGAGATTAAAACTCCAGTGATTGGCAGAAAGTCCCTCAGCTGGCTTTGCTTCCCTCCCGCATCCTTCCCAGGCACTCCTGTCCCCCCAACACAAAAGGCTCCTTCTGTGCCTCCTGGCTCCCCCCTCATCTGAACAGATAACTGTCACTCAAGCCCCTGTCCCACCCCATCCCCTAGTGCCCAGGTCAGGCAGTGCCACCCCCAGCCCTGGCAGGCGGGTCGCCCGAGCCCTGTTTTTTCTCCCAGTGCCTCCTCCCGGCAGGAGCCTCCTTGGGACCACCCGGGAGTGTCGCCGGGAGCCGGTGGGAGCACAGCGGGCCGAGATTTAGGGGCGGTCGAAGGGGATCTCTACCAGCCGGGCTCCAGGGATGGAGGGTGGGTGCTCCCTTCACTTCTTCCCCCCTGGGCCGTGCAGGGGCTCCTCCATCTCCAGAGGCTGTGGCAGCCCCTGCCAGGAGAGCAGCCAGAGGAGCCACGGGGGTGTGAGCGTGGTACCTGGGTCTGAGAGCGGGAGGAGCCCTGGAGGGGTGGTGGTGCAGAGGAGGGGGTTCCCTCCTTCCCCCCCGAGAAAAGCCGGATGTCATGGTTCCGACAGATAGGTACGAATAAAGCAGAACTCCAAGGCTTGAAAATTCCTCAAAGAACATGTTTATTAGTTACAAAGTATCAGCACGGTCAAGAGTGAAACCAAGTCTGGATACACACGTAACAATTCCCCAATACAAACTTAGAAATCCCACCCATAAAGCTATGCAAGCAACTACGTTCCCCAATGCAGTGATTTGGCAGGCTTTTTTCACAACATCCAGCCTGCCGGCTCGGGAACAACCAAGGACCTTGGTTCCCACGGGACAAAAGATGATTATGACTAGCGAAGCCCCTGGGAAGCCCCCTCCCCCATCCATTCTATGTGGCAACGCAGAATGAGCAGGAAAATGGCTGTAGCCATGCTCAATCGCAGGGTTGACACCAGGCGCTCTGCATTTGGCCCCCGCCCTTCTCCAGCTCCCAGCACCTCCTTTGGCTTCACTCGGCTGTGCGATCCTAGGAGCAGAAGATCCCCCGCTGGTCTCACTGGGGCGCTGCCTGGCCCTTCCCACAGGGGGAGCTCTTCCTCAGGAGCCCCAGGGATCCACCACCCCCTCCCTAGCCGCTGCTGCCCCCACCAGAGGACCCCGCAGCCCCGAAGGGGCTCCAGCACCCTTTGGACCTCGGCCAAGCCCTCTGCAGACCCAGCTGGGCTGAGCTGGAGGGCCTGAAGGAAGCTGGGAATCTGCAGACGATCCCCCCATGATGGCCTTTCCAGCAGCTCCGTCGTCCTAGGAGAGGCTCGCTCTGCCCCCTGTCCGACTTCTCAGACTGGCCCTCCCGTGGGGTCTCTCGCTCTTCCACTGCGGCAGGGACCGGATCTGGCCGGGACCGACTGATCCTCCTGGGGATTTTGGGTGGGTGGTTGAGTTAGGCCGGCTGGCTGGCTTTCGCTCTGCTCCCGAATGGAAGAGCTGCATAAGGGAAGGTCACAAATGTGCTCCAGACACTTTTTTTTTTATATATATATAACAAGTTTTATTGAGTTTTTTAATTTTACAGCCAAGTGCTTAGGACTCATCGTGGAGATAGGGCACTCCATAAAACAAAATAGAACATACAATCATACATAAACAATTTACACTTTTTTAAATCTTCCCTCTCTATTTTGTCAATCAAAGAAGCAAGAACAAACAAACAAAACCAAACTATCAACAATATTTCCACCCATTTTAAGCTTAATTAACTATTAACATATTCCAACTAGCATTACATAAACGTATAATGTACGGTTCGAGTAGCCATATAATAAAGACCATATTCCAAATATTCAGTTTACATTTCTCAATTAAGTTCTATC
This sequence comes from Azemiops feae, assembly GCA_023970755.1. Taxonomy (NCBI): domain Eukaryota; kingdom Metazoa; phylum Chordata; class Lepidosauria; order Squamata; family Viperidae; genus Azemiops; species Azemiops feae. The sequence goes on from JALGBA010000841.1 coordinate 28,605, forward strand.
TCTCATTCTATCTCACATACATATTTTATAAGTGAATATAACTTTACGTTTCCAAACCATTTTGAATTAGCTTAAGTTGTTTCTAATTATTTCCAAACTAAACATATATAGATATATTTTAAAAATTTCTCCACTATATTCTATTTCCTATATACTAAACATTTTTATAAATCAATCCATTCTTCAATCATTGCATATAAAGATGTCATTAGTATTTCACCCATTCAGTTTATATTTCTCAATGAAATTCTATCTCTTATTCTATCTCACATACATATTTTATAAGTGAATAACTTTACGTTTTTAAACCACTTTAGCTTAGCTTAAATTATTTCTAAATTATTTCTAAGCTAAACATATATAAGTATATTTTAAAAGTTCTCCACAATATTCTATTTCCTTTTTTCTAAACATTTTTATAAGTCAATCCATTCTTCAATCATTGTGTAAAAATATCCTTAGTATTTCACCAATCTCAGTACAACTCTTAATTTGCGCATTTCCAGTTTTCCATAATTACCATTCCAGACCATAATCAAATCCATAATTCAAATCAATATTAGTCAGACTAAAATCTTAAACCTTAAAGATCTCAAAAATATTAGCTCACTTAAAGTCTTTAAAAACCATTTTACCCATCAAATAAATTTTTAACACTCATTTTAAACCTAATTCTAGCTTTCTTTTTATGCCAAGCAGGTTTCCACAATACGGCTTTCAGCTCCTCCCATCTTGGTATTTGGTTATGCACATTTTCCCACAGTTTCGTCTGATCATAGTCTTCTTCTCTTTTTCCCAATATTGTCTGCACTATATACTCAGTCTTAGCCAGTGTGGTGATTATTCGTTGTTTATATGTACTATCAGGATTTTTAATGCCTTGTGTTAGAGAGTCCATTTCTGTTGTTTTTACATCTATAGATGTTTCACTTAAGTTCTGCTTTTGGTCCTCAGAAGTCTCCATCCTTTGTGTGTAAGGTGTAACATCTTCCTCTTCAGTAGATTGTAAATATAGATCCTCCATCTCATTAAATTGTAGATCCAATTGTATATCATGTTCAGTTAAAGTTTGAGATCCAGTTTTTAGCTCTAAACCGTCATTTCTAAGTGTCCTAAAATGATTCTTTAGTTCTTCTCTTTTATATATAACAAGTTTTATTGGTTTTGTTTGTTTTACAACCAAGTGCTTGGAACTCATCGTGAAGATAGGGCACTCCATACAACAAAGTAAAAAATATAATCATACATAGACAATTTGAGTTACTTCTTTAAAGTTTCCCTCTCTAAGCAAGAAACGAAAAAACAAGTAGAAAAAAACACACACACACACAATATCAATAATATTTCCACCCGTTTTCAGGCTTAACTAACTCACAATTTAACATATTCCAATTTGGCCTTATATAAACATATAGTATACAATTCGGGTACCCATATAGTATAGATTATTTTTAAGATATAGATATTATTCCAGTTGTTCAATTTATACTTCTCTGTTTTAAAACCATTTTAGATTCAAGCCTGAGATGATAAAACAATAATTGTTTCTAAAATAGACTTATAATATGCCTATTATCTATCTATCTATCTATCTATATATATTAATGTGTCTATATTTTATTTCCTGTACTCTATCAAATATTTTTATAAATCATAGTTAAATATTTCACCAATCTCTATCCAACTCCTAATTTTAGATTTTCCAATTTTCCATCTTGCCATCCGGATCAAAGTCTTGAACCTTAGGAATCTCAGGCATATTAGTTCAGTCAAAGTCTCTAAAAGCCATTTTTACCCATCCAATAAAAATTTAGCTCTGACTTTTAAACCTAATTCTAGCTTTCCTTTTGTGCCAAGCAGGTTTCCACAATAGGGCTTCTAATTCCTTCCATAGTATTTGACCATACAACAATTGAATCCAGTCATAGTCTTCTTCTCTTTTCTCCACTGTTGTCTGCACTATGTAATCAGTCTTAATCAATATGGTGATTGTTCGTTGTTTATTCATGTTGTCAGCATTTTTAACGTCTCGTATCTGAAAGTCTGTTCCTGTTGCCTTTAAAATTATAGATGTTTTAATTGAACTCTGCCTTTGGTCATCCAAAGTCTCTGTCATTTGTGTATAAGATGTAGTATCTTCCTCTTCAATAGATTGTAAATGTGTTTCCTCCATATCGTTAAGTTGTAGACCTAGTTGTGTATCATGTCCAATAAGTTGAATTTCAGTTTTAACTCTGGGATTTCCCTTTTCCGAAGCATTCTAAAATGTTTTTTTAATTCCTCCTTTGTTTCCAAGATTTTTTCTAATATAAATCCATAGTTAAGCTGTGAGTGGGATTCCATTCTTCGTTTTTTTAGTAGAATTTCAACTTAAAAGCTGAGTTGCAATTTTATAAAATATAAAATCCAAACAAAAATAGGAAAAAGCAAGTACAAAAATAAAGACAGCAAAAGTCCCAATCAATATTATGAATATCTAATTTATAATCCAAATAAATAATAGCAACTGGTGTCTCAATTATTATATTGTAATCCTAGAGCGAACAGATCCATTTTTCAGGGGAGTATACTTTGTATTATAAAGTCAAAAACAGCAGGCAGAAATTCAAACAAGTTCCAAAAGAAATGCAAGTGTCTGGGCGCAATCCACATAAATTCACCCAGGAGCCGTAGCGTTTTTGTTTTTTGTTTTTAAAGTAGATAGCACTATTCAGAAGGGGGGGAAGAAGAAGAACACTCCACCCCCCTCCCTAAAGGTTTCCACTTAAGCTGAAAACAAGCAGGCAGAGAGAGAGAGTCACAGCAAGGATCCTTCTCTTCTCCTTTTTCCTCAGGGTTCTCCGAATTCCAGCCGCTCAAACAAACAATAGAAATTAGTCATTTTTTTCTTTTTCCACAGCTCTTTCCCCAAGTGATCAAAGGCTGCTTTCTCAAGGGGGGGAAGCAATTTCTAAGAGCTTTTCACAGGGAAATGAGTAAAATATCAAGAGGGAAAGAAAGGTCTCACCCGGATCTTCCACGGTGGGTCTTTATGCTTAGATGTTGCTGTGACTTTCGGCCAGAGCAGCTGAGTGATCGGCCATGTTACTGGCCGATCTTTTCCCCGTCGGCCCAAAGGTGATTGCTCGGATCGCAGAGGGAGTTGCCCCTCCCTCTGCAATCAGCGAGTGCCCTCCTCTACGGTGGTCGCCTCTCCGGGGCGACTTTCGACCCTGTCCAGGGTCTACCGGCGGGGGGAAACCAGTCGGCAAAGAGAGCATACTCTTTGCCTGACCGCAGGCACTGCACAGGCACCGGAAGTCGTGTTCTCTGTTTCAAAATCTTTTGCTAATCATAAATACCAATGTAGTGAGTTCCGTGATAAGATAACCCTATAACTTAGGTTCCTTTTTTTTTTTCTTGCTCTAGGAAAGCAGTGTTAGCGTGCACAGGTCCCCCGCCCACACAGCTACCATGGCAAAACGTTACGATTTAATACTCCTTCTGGGCACCTTCACACTGCCGACTTGATTCAACACAGGAAACATGATAATCTCCCAATCCACATAACTCCACCCAGTAGCCAAAGTAGTTTTTTTAAAAGTGGATAAAAATGTTCAGAAGGGGGGGGAGGAAGAAGGAACACTCCACCCCCCTCCCTAAAATTTCCACTTAAATTTAAAACAAGCAAACAAAGAGGAAGAGTCACAGTAAGGCTTTTTTCTTCTCTCTTTTTTTTTTTTTCAGGATCCCCCGAATTCCAACAGCTCATTTACACAATAACAAAGTCACTTTTTTCCCCAAGTATTCAAACGCTGCTTTTTAAGGGAGGGAGTAGTTTCTAAAAGCTTTTCATAGGGAAGTAAGGAAGGTAACAAGAGGGAAGGAAAGTTCTCACCCGGATCTTCCACAGTGGTTCTTTGTACTTAGATGTTGCTGTGACTTTCGGCTGGAGCAGCTAAGTGATCGGCCATGTTACTGGCCGATCTTTTCCCCGTCGGCCCAAAGGTGATTCCTCGGATCGCAGAGGGAGCTGCCACTCCCTCCGCGATCGACGAATGCCCTCCTATATGGTGGTCGCCCCTCCAAGGCAACTTTTGACCCTGTCCAGGGTCTACCGGCGGGGGGAAACCGGACGGCAAAGAGAGCAAGTCCTTTGCTCGTCCGCCGGTGCTGCTGCCAGATCCGGAAGTCCTGCTCCAGACACTTTGTGGCAGCTGATCAGGGGGTAAAACTGCATGTAAGGAAAAAACGGGAGAGAGAGAGAGAGAGAGAGAAACAGACAGACAGACAGACAGACAGACAGACAGACAGACAGACAGACAGAGACTTCTGAAGAGGGCGGCGTTTTCACTGGTTTGATCTCTGAAGTTTTTGTGTAGATCTGGCTGATTCCTCATCAGTTATTTGCAGTTGCAAAATCATCCAATGAGAAGGAAAGCGGAAGGGATTCCTTTCCTTTCCCCTTCCTCTTTTCGGGCAGTTGACACAGACTGAGGGGACCCTTCCGATGGGCTTGACTGGCATGATTGGCGGGTCCTGCGCAGGTGAGGGGCTGAGGGGGGGCAGGACTGCATGGGAAGCCTGGCTGCTCTCCAAAGAGGGGGGAAGGTCTTTGGCAGGGGGGAGCATTGGGACCCCCAACCTTGCCCTCTGCCCCCCCACTCCCTGAATCAATAAGCAGCTTTGATTCCAGGGGGTTAATGGGGTGACAACCTCCTGGGTGTGGCTGTTTGTGCAGAATTTGTGCAGAATTTGTGCCTTGTTTCAGCGCCACTCTTGACTTCTGCAAAGGGGTCCAGGGGGTCCAGGGAATGAAACCCCCCCAGCAGGAGCAAACTTATGACCGTTGCAGCATCCCCAGGGTCACATGATGTACATCTGGATGCTTGACAATTGACTCACATTTATGACGGTCACAGCATCCCGGATTCACATGATCCCCTTTTGCGACCGTCTGACAAGCAAAGTCACTGGGGAAGCCAGATTCACTTAACAACCGTGTTACTCACTTAACAACCGCAGTGATTCACTTAACAACTGTGGCAAGAAAAGTCATAAAGTGGGACAAACACAAATTTCTCCCTTAGCAACGTAGGTTTTGGGCTCCCTTCTGGTCGTAAGTGGAGGAATGCCGGGAGTAGCCATTCTGCAGCTCCCCCACGGAGGAAGGAGAGAAATGCAGAGGATTCCTAAGCAAAGGGAGGCCTTGACTTAAAAAGATCCATTTGTCGACCGTTGGGAATTACAATGGCACCGAGGGAAGTGATTGGGGACCAGTACTCACACTTACGACCATCGCAACATTTCCACGGTCACACGATCAACATTTGGGCCTGTGGCAGCCGGTGTTTGTTTGCCACAGTTGCCGCAGTGTCTCGGGGTCCCGTGATCCCCGTCTGCAACTCTCCCAGCCGCCTCCCAACAAACTGAGTCAATGGGGAAACTCTGTCTCACTTAACGACCTCGTGGTTCAGTTCACAACTGAAGTGATTCGCTTAATGCCCAAAAGGTCAAAAAATGGGCTCAGACTCCCTGAACAACCTGCTTGCTTCGCAAAGGAGAGCCTGGTCCCTTTTGTGGTCATAACTTGAGGACTCCCTGCGTCCTGAGGGTTCTACGCAGGTAGTCATTGACTTATGGCCACAATTGAGCCCAAAATTTCTGTTGTTGTGAGACATTTGTTAAGTGAGTTTTGCCCCATTTTACAACCTTTTTTGCCTCAGTTGTTAAACGAATCACTACAGTTGATAACTGAGTCACTTGGTTGTTAAGTGAATCTGGCTTCCCCCTGGACTTTGCTGGTCAGAAGGTCACAAAAGGGGATCACGTGACCCCTCTGGGACACTACGACCTTCATAAATACGAGTCAATGGCCAAGCATCCGGATTTTGATCACGTGACCATGGGGATGCTGCAACGGTCATAAGTCTGAAAAACAGTCACTATTTCCAGGGCGGCTGCAGAAGCCCCTCCAGAGCCGCCAATCCCTTCATAGGCCAGGCAGGCGGTTGAGGAGGGTTTTTCCAATCTCCGGTCCAGGCCAATCAAAGCCTAGGCTGGTGACGTCAGGGGCTCCCCCTAACCCCATTGGCCAGAGCTCACCATGGCAACATCCAGCATCCTTGGTGGGGCTGGACCGCTGGAGTGGACGGCCGGCTCTGTGGGCCTCGCCAGGGTCTCGCTGGTCTGCGCTTGTCCGGAGGAAGAGACGGTTCCCGTGAAGGCCCATTTGGGGGAGGAGATGAGAAAGGGGGGTTCAGCCCCAGCACCCCAGAAGGGCTCCTACCTGCCGTGTCAGGAGCCTCCCTCCCTGGGACCAAACTCCCCTCCCGCCACCTGGAAAAGGTGCAGGTCTCCAGAGATGGACTGGGGCCAGCCGGCCGGCAGCCATGCTTTGCGCTGGGAAAACTCTGCAAGATTCAGGGGCCCCAAACGTGGCTTCAGGATGTCCCACTTGGATGGGCCTTGGGCCCCCAAAGGTAGAAATTGACCTGGTCCAAGGATTTGGGGAAATTAACCGAAAAGGGACACTGTTGGCCAGATATAATTATTTCCCAAACACTCTCCGCCTGGGGACTGAAGTACTTACTTATTTTTATTTTTAATAACGTTGACTTTTATCCCACCTTTATTATTTCTCTAAATAGGTCAAGGCAATGAACATAACCTAGGCTCCATCCTTCCCTCAACAACAACCTTGTGAGGTGGGCTAAGGCTGAGAGAGAGAGAGACCCTCTCAAAGTCACACGCCTGGCTTTTCTGCTGAAGATGGAAATTCTAAGTAATGGGGGTGTCCGTCTTAATTCGAAGGGTCACCCCCTTCTCCAGTCATCAGAAACACCAAAGCCAGGCCAGAGATGGCCAGAGTGACCGATGAAGGATTCCGGCTCCTTTGGAGGGTTTCGAGATATGATCTGCCTTGAACTGGAGTCAGAATCAAATGGGAGTCAGAGTAGTTTGAAAAGAGATCAGTATTGATGGATTATATGGGTATTTCTCAAACCTGGCCATTTTAAAGGCCTGTGTGGACTTCATCTCCCAGAATTCCCTAGTAAGCCAGCTGGATTCTGGGGGTTGAAGGCCACAGATGCCTTAAAGGGGCCAAATTTGTGATTTTTACACAAAGTTTTTACAATTTAATGAATGTGTGAGGCTATTGTCACTTGATAGTTTTAACCCTAATTTGTTCCCTCTTTGGAGATTAAGGCTACAATGAAAAGGAAATAGACAATAGAAGCCTAGAGCTGAAAGGGACCTTGAAGGTCATCTAATTGACTGACTGACTGACTGACTGACTGACTGACTGACTGACTGACTGACTGACTGACTGACTGACTGACTGACTGACTGACTGACTGACTGACTGACTGACTGACTGACTGACTGACTGACTGACGGGTTGATTAATGTCAACAAGTTTGTGTTGACTCTCAGCAGCCACATAGATAGATTTTCCCCATGGAGATCTGTCCCCAATCTGCTCTTTCGGGTCTCCCAACCTGCCCCCATCCCCACTATAGCTGCTTCCTGGGGATCCTTCTCTTCCTCCCTTTCCTTCACTTTTCCCAACATGGCAGACTTCTCCAGGGAATTCGGTCTGCATTGATTGACAGCATTGAAGTCAGTGTGGACTCTGAGTGACCACAGAGGCAGTCCGGACTTTCAGGTCTCCCCAAAGTTCACCCATCAACATGGTAATCAAATCCACCAACCTCACCCAAATTGTCCTCTCCTTCTCTTTCCTTCCACCTTTCCCAGCATTAGCAACATCTCCAGAGAGCTGGTTTTCTCTTGATGTGCCCTCAGAGAGGCTATTTTGAAGCTGGTGCTGTGTGGCTGAGAACTGATCTGGATAGATTATATCTAAAGGGCCCTTGGCAGGAGACCCCCCTGCAGATTGTCTGTTGGTTCTTAACTCCCGCTGCATCGCATGCTAGCAGAAGATGATGGACTCCAAAATTGTAGGAAAAAGCCAGAGTGGAGAAGGCAGGTTAGCAAAACTAGCCCTGACCTGAGAGAGGATGTGATTGATGTGTCTCTCCATTTCTCAAACAGGTCGGCAACAAGGAGGAAATGGTCATACCGTCAATATCCTTGGGTTATCTCTCAGCGACCACTGATGGTCCCAACCTCCAGGCTGATGAACTGAGAGACTCCTTTGACTTCCAGACCCAGGAATTCCAGAGAGACGATCAATGGATGAAAGAGCAGCACAGCTGTCTCCAGCAGACACTGGATCAACTTAAGACCACCATGGAAGACCTGCAGAAACCCTGAAGAAGATCATGCCATCAGTTAGAGGAGAAGAAAACTTTGGTGAACTACATTGAAGAACTCCACAAAGAACCGTGCGAGATCACTAGCCAAGTGTCCACCTCAAACAAGAGAAGGCTGACTCTGAGAAGGACCTCGAAGAGGCGAGGAACCTTCAGCCAGAAGTCAAGAAGCACCTCCAGAGTCTGCAGCATGAACTGGCTGAGATGGACCTCAGTTTCCCTGTGGAGAAGAGCCATTTCCTTTTCGTCCATCCGCTCCAAAATGTCTCTCACAGTTCTTCCATTCAGTGGCTCCTTGCTCTCCCAGAAAGTTTGGAAGGATTTGTCTCAGAGTTCTGAGGAGAAGAGAGAGACTGGGATTGATGGGCAATTCGACGGGACAAACCTTCTCAAAAGGAAGAGAAAAAAGGGTGTGTAGGGGAAGACCAGGCTGAGCCCGAGGGAGGGAGGGGTCTAATGCGTCATTAGTCACAAGTCCCTTCGCGTCCGCAAGATATCTAAATCCAGCCCAGCTTGAATGTGTTTCTTATCTCCTTTGTGGAATGGGACAACTCGCCACAGGAAAATTTAACAATTTCATTATTTAAAATAAATAAAAAATCATTTTAATTTTTATCATTCGCATTTCATTCCTTTTGCATCCTTTCTTTCATGATTCTCTTCCACCATTTCTGTGATCTTAATGTAGCTCTTGTTCCGCAGCAAGTTGTCCCTCGGCTAGTTGGCCACCGAAGGTTGACCGTGGCGAGTTGTCACATAGACCCTTTCCCTTAATGGGCAGCTGGTCAGATTCTTGTAGAGAGCTTAAGCTTGCAATAAATCTTCATGCTTATTTTGAAGTGACTGAATCTTTACAGAATAACAGCGTTGGAAGGGACCTTGTAGGTCATCTAGTCCAACCCCCTGCTCAGGCAGCAGACCTTATACCATTTCTGACAAGTGGCTGTCCAGTCTCTTCTTGAAAGCCTCCAGTGATGGAGCACCCACAACTTCAGAAGGGAAGTCGTTCCACTGATTAATTGTTCTCACTGTTAGGAAATTCCTCCTTAGTTCTAGGTTGACTCTCTCCTTAATCAGTTTCCATCCAATGTTCCTTGTCTGGCCTTCGGGTGCTTTGGAAAACAGGTTGACCCCCTCCTCTCTGTGGCAACCCCCCAAATATTGGAACACTGCTATCATGGCAGCCCTGGTCCTTCTTTTGGCTTGATTGGCCCAAAGTCAATTTTCATGTGTAAGGCAGAACTAGAACTCACTGCCTCCTGGTGATCAGCCCAAAGTCACCCAGCCGTCTTTCATGCTTAAGATGGGACTAGAACTCACCATCTCCCTGTTTCTGGACTGGTGTCTTAACCACAACATCTAAGTGCCTTTTACCTGAAATCTATTTACTGAATTTATTTATATTTCATGTTCCCAGACACCCATCTCGAGGAGGAACTCTGGACACTGTGCAGTGTAATCAATATATAAAACAGCATATAAAATTAGCCATAAAATATTTAGATTAATTTAGGATGACAATTTTTTTTAAAAAATGATAAGATTACAACATTGTGAAATTTCAAAGCAATAAAAATCCCAAGGTCTTTGAATAGGATAGAGCTGGAAGGGATCCTGAAGGTCTTCTAGTCCAGCCCCCTGCTCGAGCAGGAGACCCTATACTGGGGGTATACTATATATCGGTATATAAATATTGGTGATTGTTCAACGTGGGTGAAAAAGGCAGAGGGAGGGCTCTCGTGGTACCACCTGAATTCTCCAATTATTTCAGAATAATGAAGTTGGAAGAGACCTTCTAGGCCAGCCCCCAGCTCAGGCAGGAGACTCTTACAGAATCATAGAATAGCAGAGTTGGAAGGGACTTTGGAGGTCTTCTAATCCAACCCCAAGCTCAAGCAGGAGACCTTTACAGAATCATAGAATAGCAGAGTTGGAAGGGACCTTGGAGGTCTTCTAGTCCAGCCCCCTCCCTGCTCAGGCAGGAGACCCTTACAGAATGATAGAATAGCAGAGTTGGAAGGGACCTTGGAGGTCTTCTAGTCCAGCCCCCTGCTCAGGCAGGAGACTCTTACGGAATCATAGAATAGCAGAGTTGGAAGGGACCTTGGAGTTCTTCTAGTCCAACCCCCAGCTCAGGCAGGAGACCCTATACCAGGGGTCCCCAACCCCCGGTCCGTGGACCAGTAGTGGGCCATGGCATGGCAGCAACTGGTCTGCACAAACAAGCAGACCCCCATCCGCGGGATGCAGGCAGCACACAAAACCACCGCACCCTCTGGTCCACGGAAAAACCTCTCTCCACGGAACCGGTCCCTGGTGCCCCAAAGGTTGGGGACCTCTGCCCTATCCCATTTCAGACAAACGGTTGTCCAGTTTCTTCTTAAAACCCTCCAGTGTTGGAAGAGCCACAACTTCTGAAGGCAAGTTGATCCACTGATTAATTGTTCTGTCATTAAATCTCTCCTTAGTTCTAGATTGACTCTCTCCTTAATCAACTGGGTGCCTTTGGCCAATCACCAGGAGACAGTGAGTTCTAGTCCCGCCTTAGGAATTAAAGGGAGCTTTGTGACTTTGGGGCCGATCTCCAGGGGTTTGTGAGTTCTAGTTCTGCCTTATGTAAGAAAGTCTGCTGGGTGACTTTGGGCCAATCACCAGGACACTGAGAGTTCTAGTCCCGCCTTGAGCACGAAAGCCAGCTGGGTGATTTGGGGCCAGTCCCTCTCTCTCAATCCAACCCACCTCACAGGGTTGTTGTTGAAGCGAAAAGAGGAGAAGGCTGGAAGATTAGGTGTTTTCGCCACCTTGAATTGCCTATAAAGTATGTAATATAGGTAATCCTCGACTTATGACCACAATTGAGCCCAACATTTCCGCTCTTAATCGAGCCCTTTGTTAAGTGCACTTTGTCCCATTTTACGATATTTCGTGCCACGGTTGTTAAGTGAATCGCTGAAGTTGCTAAGTTAGTAACCCGGTTGTTAAATGAATCCAGCTTCCCCCTTGCTGGCCAGAAGGTCGCAAGAGGGGATCACGCAACCGTCATAAACACGAGTCAGTTGCCAAGTGGCTGGATTTGGATCACGTGACCACAGGGATGCTGCGGAGGTTGGAACTGTGGAAAAAGGTCACAAGTCCCTTTGCTCAGAGCTGTTGCAACTTTGAGTGGTCACTAAGTGGACTGTTGTAAGTGGAGGACTACTTGTAAAGGCGGGGTAACAATCGAATAAGTGACTAGAGTTCCACAGAGTTGGGCTGCACGAGCAAGAAAGAGGCTGTGAAAATATCTGCAGACCCCTCACATCCTGGACCTGAGCGATTTCGGCTTCTTCCCTCCAGACGAGGCTTCAGGACTAGAGACAAGGACAGCTTTCCCCCCATGCCCTCACTCTGCTCAGCCACTCATTCCCACAACCCTGTCAAAATACTACTAATGCTGTATTACTATGATACTCCTCATAGGGTGGTGAGCACGGCACAAAACATCGTGGGCTGTTCCCTGACACCACTGGATGACATCGCCAGGGCCCATTGCCTTGGTAGAGTGAGGAAAATTCTCAGGGATGACTCTCACCCTGGTCGGTACCTCTTTACTCTCCTACCATCAGGTAGGAGATACAGAAACATAGCCAGCCGTACCAACAGGCTGAAGAACAGCTTTTATCCATGGGCTGTCAGGCTCTTGAACAGGACATCATAATTTTATGCATGACAGACCCGAGAGGCCGGCATGCTGTGCAATTAGCTCACAGGGAGTAATAAGTTGGGGGTTTGTAGTCACTGTGAGTTGTGGTGGTGGGGGGCACGGAGGGAGGCTCAGCCAATCTCACTGTATACATGTTATACTTTGATAGTAAAGGTTCATTCATTCATCTTCCCTATTACCTATCCTTATCTTCTTAGGACTGTAGCTTGCTGCTTGTATCTTACAATTTATATGGGTTTTTTGTACCCTAGTATGATTTATGTTGTTTGCTTAGCTACTAACTCTATGACTATCACTAAGTGTTGCATCTTATGATTTATGATGAAGTGTTGTATTTCACAATTTGTGATGAGAGAGAGAGAGAGAGAGAGAGAGAGAGAGAGAGAGAGAGAGAGAGAGAGAGAGAGGGAGACTATGTTTTAGCTTCCAGCCTCCTAATCGTCTTTGTTGCTCTTCTCTGCACTCTTTCTAGAGTCTCAACCTCTTTTTTACATTGTGGCGACCAAAACTGGATGCAGTGTTCCAAGTGTGGTCTTTCCATTTGTCTCAAATGGGTCTCCTGCTTGAGCAGGGAGTTGGAATAGAAGACTTCCAAGGTCCCTTCCAGCTCTCTTATTCTGTTATATTGTTTAATACAATAACCTGGTTGGGTCCATGGGGTGAATCCAACCAGTATCAATCACTTCAGGAAGTAATTGCCAACGTAGAAATGGAGGGGGGGGGAGTTAGAGACAAGTATGAGATTGATATTTATGACCTTTGAGCCACGTGGCTTCAGGAACGGGTCCATGAAAGAGTCCGACAGGGCCTGGCAGAAGCTCTGGGGACCTTCCTCTTGATGGTGGGAAGACGTGGGGCGTGTTGGGGAGAAGGAGAATGTGTTAGGACAGGGTTTCTCAACCGTGGCAACTTGAAGATGGGTGGACTTCAACTCCCAGAATTACCCCCAGCCAGCAACGCAGGTCCACCCATCTTCAAGTTGGTGAGTTTGAGAAACAAACTAAGTTAGAAGATGGTGTGCGTGGGTGAGGATGGAAACATTGGAAGCATGCCTTTTCCTGGCTTATGGAATTTTTGTGAAAGAAAGAGAAAAATGAAATTTTGACTAGTGGGTTTGAAGATTAGAAAGTATAGCTTATGGAAGTTACGATGTAACTTTAGCGAGAATAGCAAAATACTCTATAAAGATATCCATAACCAGTCTCAAGAAGATTGGTAGGCTTTTTTTAAATCATCTTTCTTTCTTTTTCTTTCTTTCTTTCTTTCTTTCTTTCTTTCTTTCTTTCTTTCTTTCTTTCTTTCTTTCTTTCTTTCTTTCTTTCTTTCTTTCTTTCTTTCTTTCTTTCTTTCTTTCTTTCTTTCTTCCCTTCCTCCCTTCTTCCCTTCCTCTTCTTTTCCTTCCTTCCTTCCTTCCTCCCTCCCTCCCTTTCTTCCCTCCCTGCCTCCCTCCCTCCCTCTTTTCCTTCATTCTTCCCTCCCTCCCTCCCTCCCTCCCTTTCTTTCTTTTTTTCTTTCTTTCTTTCCCTTTTCTATTTCTTTTCTTTTCTTTTACCATTTACTATTTTTCTTTATTGTCTATATATCCTCTTCTCGTTTTTATTTTGTTTAAAAAACAGTCAACACAAATGGTAAGAAACCAAAACGAAAGCCAGGTTTGGTTCGAGCAACCTCTGACCAAGAGATCGTCAACAACCTCGGAGTCGTGTCTGCTTGGACTCAGATGTGCCAAAGACCGAACAGAAAAAAACTCCATATTATCTTTTTTTATTTCTTCATTTTTAAATTGTAGATGACCTTTCCCATCTAGTAGGTTATGTATCGTTTTCTTCTCTTTCTGCTTTTTAAGTTTATAGGCTAACCATCTTCCTGGTTTATTGGCATTCTCAAAAAAGTTCTGTTTTGCTCTCTTTATCTGTTCTGCCACTTTTTCTGAGTCCAACAGATTTAATTTATGTTTTATTATGTCCATTTCTCTTTTCAAGGTCTTTTTTTGTGGATTTTTTTGCAGTTCTGATTCTAACTTTCCAAATTTTTCTTTTAACAGTACATATTGCTGTCTTCTCTGTTTATTTTTCTTTGCCATATATGTTATAGCTATGCCTCTAAAGTACGCTTTAGCTGTATCCCATACATTTTGTAATGTTGTATCTTCTTTTTTATTTTCTTTGGGAAAAAAAATTCCATTTCTTTTTTCGCTAGCTCTATGAATTCTCTTTCTTTTAATATAGATTGATTTAAAGTCCATCTTAATCTTTTTTGTATTCCTTTCCAAGTCACTTGCAAGGGATTATGGTCTGCCCATGTGCCTATTTCTATCTCAATATCCTGTATATTCATTCTCACGTCCGCAGTCATCCAAATCATATCGATTCTTGACCAAGATTTTTGGCTGTTTGAATAAAAGGTGTATTGTAGTTTTTGTGGGTTGGTTTCCCTCCAGACATCTTGGATTCCGATTTCCTCTGCCATATCAAAAAATGTCCTAGGTAATCTTCTTCTTCCGGTTTTTCCTGTTTTATTGCTTTTATAGTCAATTTTTCCATCTACTATCGCGTTAAAGTCTCCTACTAAGCAAATATTTTGGTACTCCATTTCTATTATTTTTCTATGTAAGTTTTTATAAAATTCTTCCTGATTGTTGTTTGGTGTATAAATTGCCACTAGCAGTGTTTGCTTTTGGTACAAATATATTTCTACCATTAAGATTCTTCCTTCTTTATCCGAATATACCAATTTAGAATCTATTGTCTCTTCCCTTTTTTTTTGATGTGCTGATGTATAATAAAGTTTCCCAATTTTTGGATATTCCAATAATTTATGGTGCTGTTCTTTTATGTGTGTTTCTTGCAGACAAATTATATCTGTATTCAATTTCTGTAATTTCCTGAACACTTTATTTCTTTTTGATGGGGAGTTTAGTCCATTTATGTTCACTGAAAAAATTCCATTTTCTTTCTCCATTTCCATTTGCATTATTTATATTTAGGTCTAGTCGATCTAGTAATCCTCTGTTCTCTGACAGGCCCTTCACCTTCGCCCTCTTGATCGTCTTTCTCTTTCTGTTCTCCTGTTTGTGCCGTTGCTCCTTGAGTTATCTCTTCCATTTGCTTCTGCTCCTTGCTCTCCCCTTCTCTTTGTTGCACTCCTTCATCCAGAATTGCTCTATTCCTTACTTCAAAATCTTCTGCTTTCCAGACTGAATCCAGTCGATATCTTGTATTATTCCAATTTATTAAAATGCCTTCTGGCAGCAGCCATCTGAAGTTTATGCCTTTGGCAATCAGCTTTGTAGTTAAGAAATGATAATGTCTTCGAGTATCTCTTACTCTCTTAGGTATCTGCTTTAAAACCACAATTTCTTTGTTTTTATATTGTATTGGCTCATCTCTGACTTTCCTCAAAACTTCATCTCTTGTTGTTTTCTTTATGAACCTTACATGTACTTCTCTTGGCAGTTTATTTCTTCTTGCATAGCTAGAGTTCATGCGAAACATTTCATCGACCTACATTTGAATTTCTCCTCTATCTGCCTTTAAAGCCTCTGCCAGGATGTCCATAATCACCACTGCTGTGTTTTCTTCTCTGTCCTCAGGGATGTTTTGAAATCTCAAATAATGTTCCGCTTTTTCCATTTCTAGGATCTTAATTGCCCCCTCTAGGTCTTGATTTGCTTGTTCTAATTTTTCATTTTCTTGTAATAACCTTTCCATCTTTTTATCCATGTCCTCTGATTTTTCTTCCATGTTCTGAATTCTCTGTTCATTTTTAATTATCATTTGATTTTGAGCTTCAAATTTTGCCTTTATATCCAAGATTTCTTGACTTACTTTCTCAAGTTTACTTTGTGTCTCTTGGTGGTTTTTTTGTGTCTCTTCATGATTTCTTTGCATCATCTCTTGAATCGGTTTTAGTGAGGTCTGTGTTTCGCTTTGGGCAGTGCTTATTTTCTCACGTTGCAACATTGCTTCAATAGATCCCTGTGTTGTTGGACTAGATTGTCCTACAGAGGGTGCAGAAGAGGTTTTCTTCATAAGTCTAGTAATGTTTGATGAACTCATTTTACTGCTCACAGTCTGAAACCAACACAGTATCTATTTTGAGTTTAGCCAAAGTCAACAAAAGTAACTTTGAAAAGTCTTTTTCCTTGCAATCTCACAAGGCACTTTGGTTATTTGCAAGTGTCTTCAAGGTTATTGTTACGAAAACATTTTTTCCATTTCCTCCTTCTTATTCTTTTCACTATTTATTGGTGCTGTCATTTCTTCTTTCGCCACTAGGTGTCCTCCTCGGCTTATTTATCAATGTCCGATATTCTTAAAAGAACACTTTCCCCTTTTTGTAATTGCCGGCCGCTTTTAAGTTAGTCCTTCTGGGGGTCTTTACTTTTCAGCTCTTTCCCATCAGGGGCTCAACATATTATAATCCACAAGGAGAAGGAAAGAAGACTCTGGCTCACCCAGCCTCAGTTGACGACCGGCTGTTTTGCGGTGCTTCCCTTCCGGCTGGAGACGACTTGGGCTGCCTCGGCTCACCCGGCAGCCTTTCCTCCGTCTTTTCAGAGGCGTCTTCAGTCCGCTCCGATCGGCCGCCGCCTGATCTGAGCTCCTGGAGTGTCCCTCCTTCTTCTAGGTTTTCTTTCTTCCTGGACTAGTTTCTCCCAGAATTTCCCAGCTAGCATGGGAATTGGAGTCCACAGGTTGCCAGGTCTGGAGACCCCCTGCCCTATCTAAAATTGCAGAGTTTCTGGGAGACCTTCTCTTTTTCTTCTGACAGAGTTTTGGCCTTGGCTCCGGGGCACAAGTTGTGCTGGGAAAGAACAGTTTTGGAGACTACTTGACCATCAATCTTGGATTTGGGTTTGGTGTCATCTTGGGAGTCCATGCTGCTGGTGAAATCTCAGGTGAGTCTAGAAGGTGAGGGAGGAGTCTGATTAGTAAACTGGGCAACTGATGGATGTTATCTAGATTGGAAATGAAATGTCTGCAAGCACTAAGGACTTTCCCCTCCTCCTCCCCCCCCTCCTCCTCCCCCTCCTCCTCCTCCCAAACCCCTCTCCCTTCTAGCAGCGATAATAGAATAAAATGAGTTGGAAGGGACCTTGGAGATCTTCTAGTCCAACCCCCTGCTTAGGCAGGAAACCCTATACCATTTCAGACAAATGGTTGTCCAGTCTCTTCATAAAAACTTCCAGTGTTGGAGAACTCAGAACTTCTGGAGGCAAATTGTTCCACAGATTAATGGTGCTCACTGTCAGGAAGTTTCTCCTTAGTTCCAGGTTGCTTCTCTCCTTGATTAGTTTCCATCCGTTGCTTCTTGTCCTGCCTTCAGGCGCTTTGGAGAACAGGTTGATCCCCTCTTCTCCATGGC
Organism: Azemiops feae; assembly: GCA_023970755.1. Lineage (NCBI taxonomy): Eukaryota > Metazoa > Chordata > Lepidosauria > Squamata > Viperidae > Azemiops > Azemiops feae. Next base: position 45,933 of record JALGBA010000841.1, read on the forward strand.
AGCCCCTCAAATATTGAATGGTCATCCTAGTCCTTTTTTTGTTGTTGTTAGAGTAGATCTAACTCGTTCCCCAGTTGTTCATCATATGTTTTGGGTCCAGCTAAAGCAAACTGAAGTGAAACACTTCATTTTACACAGTTAAACTCACCATAATATGCCCCATTTCAAGCACATAAACATCTGCACTTAGAACATAGAACATAGAATAATAGAGTCAGAAAGGACCTTGGAGGTCTTCTACTTCAAACCTCTGCTTGACAGGAGTCCTATTCGATACCATTTCAGATAAATGATTTTATTCTATTTATTTTACTTTATTCTCTCTTCTCTTCTCTTCTCTTCTCTTCTCTTCTCTTCTCTTCTCTTCTCTTCTCTTCTCTTCTCTTCTCTTCTCTTCTCTTCTCTTCTTCCATTCCATTCCATATTTTCTATTCTATTCTATTCTATTCTATTCTATTCTATTCTATTCTATTCTATTCTATTCTGTTCTGTTCTGTTCTGTTCTGTTCTGTTCTGTTCTGTTCTGTTCTGTTCTGTTCTATTCTATTCCATTCCATTCCATTCCATTCCATTCCATTCCATTCCATTCCACTCCACTTCTTCTCCTTCCTCTATCCTTCCCAGCACTGTAGACTTCCCAGAGAGTGAGGTCACCCCAGCTACTACCTTGAAAGTCCCTCACTTCCTTCATCCCGTCTCTTACCTCAAAGGGGTGCTGCAGAAGGTAACCCAGACCTCGAATGCTACGACTGGATCATCCCTTCATGGAGAACCTCTTGTGTTTTGAAGTTGTATCCAATGTCGGGCGTGATACACAAGCTGAGGAACAAGAGTAGAGATACCGAGCATCAGCAGAGTAAAGGAAAAGAACTTTCCTGGGAGCTTCTACTAAGAGAAATGCCTATGGAGGTTCTCCGTCATCCAGGCCATGGTTGTCCCAAAGTCCAGGCAACTGGACTTTCTTGTTTTTTCTCTGAAGACGTTTCTCTTCTCCTCCAGGAAGCTTCTTCAGCTCTGACCAGATGGTGGGGAACGGGAGGATTTATCCTCCTTGCAGGCAGCTGGTCACTTGCCTTCTTTCGGAGAGCCGTTGAGGCCACCTGGAGGTTTGTCTGTGTCCTCAGGGTCACCTGAGTGGGGCAAATGGGCACGGAGGCACACAGGGCAGAAAACATCCTGTATCCAAGAATGCATGCCCCTTTTTCAGACTTACAACCGTGAAAGCATCCCCACGATCATGTGATCAGAATCTGGGTTCTTGGTAGTTCATATTTATGGCGGTCGCAGTGTCCCAGGGTCCTGTGATCATCTTTCGCAACCTTCTGAGGAGCAAAGTCAGTGGGGGAGCCAAATTCACTTAACGGCTGTGCCAAGGAAGGTCATAAAATGGGGCAAAACTCACTTAACAACCATCTCACTTAGCAACAGAAATTTGGGGCTCGATTGTGGTTGTAAGTCGAGGACTCCCTGTAGAAGGAAACCACTAAAAGATCTGGTTCATCCTAAATATACGACCACAGCATTGGCTTAAGGACTGCTGCATTCCCTTAGTGACCGCTGGAGGTTCCATTATGGTCCTATGTCGAGGATACTGCATGGCAAAAGTTAGTGTAAATGATAGTTGGAAGTATACAAAACTGCCCCCAATGCAAAGTGGAAGTAGAATTTGGGGTCATCAAGCCTTCCTTCCTTCCTTCCTTCCTTCCTTCCTTCCTTCCTTCCTTCCTTCCTTCCTTCCTTCCTTCCTTCCTTCCTTTCTCCCTTCCTCTCTCCCTTCCTCTCTCTCTTCCTCCCTCCCTTCCACCCTTCCTCCCTCCCTCCCTCTTTTCCTCCCTCCCATCTTCCTTCCTACTTTCCTCCATCTTCCTCATCTTCCTTCCTTCTTTCCTCCCTCCCTCCCTCCTTCCCTCCCTCCCCTCCACAAGTCATTCCACTGATTAAGAGAGTAACAGAAGACCTTGGAGGTCTTCTAGTCCAGCCCCCTGCTCAAGCAGGAGACCCTATAGCATTTGAGACAAAGGGCTGTCCGGTCTCTTCTTCAAAACCTCCAGTGATGGAGCATCCATAACTTCTGGTTTCAAACAACAAAGTTCTCATTTAACGTTTGATAATGTTAAATGGGACTTTATACCAGTAATCAACTGGTATATATGGACTTTGGGGAGAATTTTATAAGTATGTTTAAAGCAATCTATTCCAAACAGGTAGCCAAAGTAATAATCAATGGAGAAACAACTGAAAGTTTCCAAATTCAAAAAGGCACAAGGCAAGGTTGTCCACTATCCCCATTACTGTTTGTATTGTCCCTGGAGGTATTAACTAGAACAATTCGGAAAGATGAGCAAATCAAAGGATTGGGGATTAAGAGAGAAATATTTAAAATGCAAGCCTTTGCAGATGACCTTGTCTTTATAATTGAAGAGCCCCTACAATCAGGGACAAGGCTAATGGAGGTACTGGGTGAATATGGTGAAATAGCAGGCCTAAAGATAAACAAAGAAAAAACTAAAATGCTTGTGAAGAATATGACCAGAGCACAGAAAAATGAATTAGTTGATAGATTAGGCATCCAGACTACAAAGAAAATAAGATATCTAGGGATACAATTAACAGCTAGATGTGCCACACTTAAAGGAGACAATTACGACAAACTAATGGAGCAGATTAAAATTGACCTGGACAGGTGGACAAACTTACAGCTTTCTTTTATGGGAAGAATTGCTGTAATTAAAATGAACGTGCTACCCAAAATACTATTTTTGTTTCAATGCATACCGATCAAATTAGATAAGGAATTTTTTTGTAATTTTAACAAAACCATACTCAAATTTATTTGGCAAGGGAAAAAAGCAAGGATTAAGTTAAAATTATTGCAAGATTCTAAGGAGAGGGGCGGATTCGGTCTCCCGGATTTGGGAAAATATTATCAAGCTACAATATTAACATGGGTGCGGGACTGGATACAACTAAAAATAGGAGATTATTAAGATTGGAAGGCCATGATATGCAGATTGGGTGGCACACCATACTATGGGATGAGAAATACAAGGTCCACCAGTACTTCCGGAGGCATTATATTAGACGAGCGTTAATAGACGTTTGGGTTAAAATTAGGCAACAAAATTATATGCAAATTCCAAATTGGATTTCCACATTGGAAATGCACATACATCCAATGTTCATACAACTAGGGAAAGTAATAGCGTATAAAGACATATTAGACGAGAGAGGAGAATTGAAATCAAGGAAAAATCTCCAGGAAGAAGGGATAGAATTGGAATGGTGGGCATATCTTCAATTGCAATCACGATATAGGAAAGATAAAAAAGATTGGGGTATAAAAACAGAGTTGACAGAGTTAGATAAAATATTATTAGGAACCGAAGATAAAATGATTAAAAGAATATATCAATACCTTCTAGACCAGGCAATGTTTGAAGAGCAGGTCAAGGAAACTATGTTAATGTGGAGTAGGGATTTCGGCTTTAATATTGATTTACATATTTGGCAAGAATTGTGGGAAAGAAACAGGAAACTCACCTTAGCCACTTCTTATAAGGAAAATCTTTATAAGATGTTCTACAGATGGCATTTCCCACCCACGAGGTTAGCCAAAATGGGCCCAAATCTTTCACCTATATGTTGGAAGTGTAAAATAGCAACAGGGACCTATTATCACATGTGGTGGCAATGTCCTAAAGCCTGTGATTATTGGAATAGGATAAGAAAATGGTTGAAAGAAATATTAATGTTGGAGATAGAGCTAAAACCTGAACTTTTTTTATTGGGTATAACCACAGATAAATATGACAAGGAAATAGTCTATTTGATGTTGCACATCTTGACTGCTGCTAGACTGGCTTTTGCACAAAAATGGAAGAACAAAGAAACTCCCACAGATGAAGAGATACTGCATAAAATACTATCTTGTGCTGGAATGGACAGGCTCGTGATGGAATTGAAAGATAAAAGCGAATCAGAATATTTTGAAATCTGGGATAAATTTTACCATTAGTGGGAATCGAGGAGGACTGTTGGGGTTATAGATTAGTAATAAGATGGAAATATCTATATTCTTAGGTTAGCAAATAGAGAAAATATATTTAGTATTGTATAAAAAGTTTGTATATATTTATAGACATAAAGAATTGAATTTAAGAGGAGAAATAATTTGATAGAAATGTTCAAACTGGAATGTTACGTCATGTCCAATGTTTTTTTAATTGTATTATAAATAAAAAACTTTTTAAAAAAAGTGACTGATGATAGTTTTTCACACTTACGACCACGACAGCATTCCCCCATGGTCACCTGGTCAAAATGGAGTCACCTGGCAACCGGTTCATATTGATGACGGTCGCAGTGTCCCTGGGTCATGTCATCCCCTTTTTGCGGCCTTCTAACACGCCAAATCAATGGGGAAGCCGGATTCACTTAACAACTGTGGGACAAATTTAACAGCCGTAATTCAGTTAACAACGATGGCAAGACAGGTCGTAAACTGGGACAGAATTCACTTAACAATTGTCCCACTTAGCAACAACCATTTGGGGCTGAACTGCGGGCGAGGAGAACCTGCTATATTCAATAGAATTCCATCCAAATTCACTTTCAGAAATAAATTCTCCCGGGAGCACCTGCCCCCCCCCCCCACTTACATTTATATTTAGGACCAGTTCAGATTTATGGGGTAAATGGACATCCTGCCTCTTGCTCTGGACAAGAGCTTTGGTGATCATGATCACGGACCTCAGGAACGCTTTCTTCAAGGCTTCATCCTGGAAAACGCGGGGTGGATAGTGTGGGGTTAGAAGAAACCAGAAGGAAGAGGAGTGACTGATTGATTTAAACCTCGATGTAGCCAATCATCTTCTGTCGAACTCTGAGTGGCTGCCAATCAAAATATCACCTGGACATTCTGAGTTCTGGTTCCGCCTTAGACATGAAAGATGGCTGAGTGATTTTGGTCAGTCACCAGGAGACTGTGAGTTCGAGTCCTGTCTTAGGATGAAAGCCAGCTGAGAGACTTTGGGACAGTCCCCCCAAAATGGTGAGTTCTAGTCCCGCCATAGGCATGAAAGCTAGGTGGGTAACTTTGGGCCAATCACCAGGCGACTGTGAGTTCGAGTTCCATCTTAGGATGAAAGCCAGCTGAGAGACTTTGGGCCGTCATCCCAAAATGGCGAGTTCTAGTCCTGCCGTAGGCGTGAAAGCTGGGTGGGTAACTTTGGGCCAATCACCAGGCGACTGTGAGTTCTAGTTCCGCCGTAGGTATGAAAGCTGGATAGGTAACTTTGGGCCAATCACCAGGCGACTGTAAGTTCTAGCCCTGCCTTAGGCATGAGAGCCAGCTGGGTGACTTGGGGCCAGTCCATCTATCTCACAAGGTTGTTGTGTGGAAAGGAGGAAAGAATATTATGCATGTCCGCTGCCTTGAGTATAATAAAGGCGGCATGACCCTCCAATAGATAAATGAACAACTAGCAGTTAAACATGTACCCTGCAATTGGAATAGGGAGCGAATCTGAATTAGAGGCCTAACCGGGGGCTCGAGGGTTCCTGCTGATCCAGAGATCAGGATTCTTCCAAGCAACTCTGTTATTCTACTCTCTTCTCCCTCTTAAGAAGGGCAGTCAGAGAATTCAGTAGAGGGGATCTTTGTAGCTCAGGGGTGGTGCTCTGCGAGCTAGGTGGATTTCTTGCAGACATTCCTTGTATTTCCTCACTAGCAATCGAAACCCAGAGAAGCAGGGATTAACCCCAGAGAAACTATTCAGCGGTAAACAATAGATCAAGGAAATATCAAGAAGAAAAACAACAGTCCTGCCGGCATTGACAGGGCAAGCCACTCGTATGTAAAAGGAGAGCAAACCCCACTCCCTTCTAGCACTGATAACGTTACCTAGTTGGGTAGGGAAACATCTGCAAGAAAACAACTAAGCAGAGAACACCGAGGACTGTACAGTCCTCCTTCTCCTTCTCCTTCTCCTCCTCCTTCTCCTTCTCCTCCTCCTCCTCCTTCTCCTTCTCCTCCTCTTTTCCCACAGTGCACTGATAACGTTACCCAGCTGGGTCATGAAATGTCTGCAAGAAGGCAACCAAGCTAAGGACTCCAGATTATTATTGTTCTTGCAATAAAGAGGGGAAATAATGAGAGGCGATACTGGAAAATTATCAAAGGGGGTTTCTTTTTCCATTTTAATTCAGAGGGAAGACCGGTGAAACGACTCCCACCTTTCTGAGAAAAGGGCAACTCATCATGAAGAGAAGCACAGGGTGGAAGCCAGCCTACCTTGTTCCTAGTCGAATACTGGAAGAGAATCTCAGAGACAATGTGTTCTGCTAAAGGCATCAAGTCCTCTGGATGGGCTCCCATGGCTGCTTGGCCATAGCACAGGATCACGGCTGTGCGAATTTGTCTCTCAAAACAAGAGTGTTGGTCCTGTGATTACAAAGACGGGAGGGGGTCAACCTGTTCTCCAAAGCACCAGGAGAAGAAACAATGGATGGAAACTAACCAAGGAAAGAAGCAACTTGGAATTAAGGAGAAACTTCCTAACAGTGAGGACAATTAACCAGTGGAACAGCTTGCCTCCAGAAGTTGTGGGTGCTCCATCACTGGAGGCTTTCAAACAGAGACTGGACAGCCATTTGTCAGAAATGGCATAGGGTCTCCTGCCTGAGCAGGGGGCTGGACTAGATGACCTACAAGGTCCCTTCCAACTCGCTTGTTCTATGTTCTATAATAAGCAGAGAAAGAACTGTACCCAGGGGGTCTATAAACACCCTGAAAGAGCTCTGAGGCTGGATCAAGTCCTGGGACCTATTAGATCAGCGTTCTGGATCCCAAATGGCCAACTGGATGTCTTTGGGAAGTCCACATGTCTGGCCTCCAATTGAGGTCCCTTTCCCACCTCCATATTGAGGTCCAGGAAGTGGTCATCAATCACCAGAAGGGATGAGGCGATAAGCAACTAATTCTCCATCGTCCCTCGGTCCAATCCCCTTCTCAGTCAGAACAGAAGCAGCTTCTTGGATGAGAAGTGAAAGGAAGGAAAAACAAAGTCCAGTTGCCTTCTGAAAAAGCACCTTTGGGTCTACTTGAGATGTTTGTTGGGGCAACTCATAATCTCCTCCTCCTACAAATCTCAGCGCTGGTCTCCGGTCTTGAGATCTATGACCAGTCTGAGGAGACCAGACAACCCGGAGCATCAGTCCTTCTAAACACGTTGGACTTTCCTTCCCAGAATCCCCCAGCGTTCTTCTGTACTGAGTCTCAGACCTTGCAACCCCATCTCTGGCCTTACCTGAAAGGTGGCTTCTTGCAGAGCAGGTTTCTTTGCACGCACAAAGTGGCCAACATCTCTCAGGGCCACCAGGATCTCAGGAAGATGGCAAAATGCAACCACTCCGATGGCTTCAGAGATTCCCTAAGCAAAGCGATGCTTGCGAATTAGGACATTTCAACATTTGACCCGTAATCGTGTTTCTTTATTGCAGGCTGCTTCTATGATGAAGGCTAAGTAAGAGCCACCTCTTGTTTTCTTTTGAGGGTCAGCCACATTCTGGAGTCGTTTGCTCCAAACAAGAGTGGTCCACGGGGGGTGGTCAAAAATAGGGGTCTCCAAACTTGAAGACTTGGGAACTTCAACTCCCAGAATTCCCCAGCCTGCAACTTGAAGACTTGGGGACTTCAACTCCCAGAACTCTTCAGCCAGCAATGCTGGCTGAGGAATTCTGGGAGTTGAAGTCCACAAATCTGAAAATCGCCAAGTTTGAAGTCCCATGGTCAAAAAATTCACGCCAGGATGGAACAATTGCCGCATTATGGCCACCATCTTGACACTTTGAGCATCCCTGTGGACACTCAGCTCCAGTCCTTCACCCTCTGCCTAACTTGCTCTTCCTGCCTCTCTAGGAATAAATTTATTAGCCAGTGGTAAAAGTATCCTCCTCTTTCGGTCAAGAAGAGTCACTGATGCTATTGTTTTGTTATTGTTATTATACGGGTAGTCCTCGACTTATGACCACCAGTGAGCCCAAAATTTCTGTTGCTAAGCAAGACATTTGTTAAGGGAGTTTTGCCCCATTTTACGACTTTTCTTGCCACAGTTGTTAAGTGAGTCAATGGAGTTGTTAAGTTAGTAACACAATTCTTAAGTGACTCTGACTTCTCCACTGGCTTCGCTTTCCAGAAGGTCGTAAAAGGAGGATCAGGTGACCCTGGGAGATTGCGACCGTCACAAATAGGAACCAAACATCCGAATTTTGGTCAGGTGACTATACGGATGCTCTGACGGCCGTAAGTGTGGAGAAACGGTCATAAGTCACATTTTCAGTGCCGTCCTAACTTTCAATGGTCACTAAACGAACAGTCGTACTGCCTGCACCCTTCTTTTTATTCCTTGCAAGCTTTGGGAGGGTGGAAAGAAATTAAATACAGGTAGTCCTCGACTTACAGCCATTTGTTCAGCGGCTTTTCCAAGTTAGAGCATCCTTGAAGAAAGCGAATTTAAAAAAGGCATTGCAGGATTCCCTTAACAATTGCGGTGATTCACTTAAAAACATAGGCCAAAAGGTCATAAAATCCAGCACAACTCATTTAACAACTGTCTTGTTCAGCAATGGAAATACTGGTCCACTTGTGGCCGTAGGTTGAGAACTACCTGCAAAAGGAGAGCAATCCCCTCTCCCTTCTAGCGCTGATGATGTTACCTAGCTAGGTAATGAAATGTCTGCAAGAAAATAACCAAGGACGCCACGATTCTTTCCTCCTCCTCCTCCTCCTCCTCCTCCTCCTCCTCCTCTTCCTCCTCCTCCTCTCTGTAACCCCACAGGACCCCATAGTCCCCCTCTCCTTTTTATCCTCCTCCTTCTCCTCCACTCTGCAAACCCCATTCCCTTCTAGCACTGATGCAATTACCTAGTTGGGTAATGAAACGTCTTCAAAAAAAAATGAAACTCAGAGAACACCAAAGACAGTTCTCCTCCTCTTCCTCCCCCTCTTCCTCCTCCTCCTCCTTCTCCTCCTCCTCCCCACAAACCCCACTCCTTTCTAGCACGGATGATGTGACCTAGTTGGGTAACAAAACGTCTGCAAGAAAGCAACCCAGCTCAGAGAGCACCAAGGGCCCCACAAAGTTGGAGGGCTCAGCCCCTGCAGAAACCCCACTTCCACTCACTTCTCTGTCTGTTTCTTCTTGAAATGAAAAACCTAGAAGTCTTTTCAGTTGTTCCTTGACCAGGTCTTTCTGTCTCGAATTCCGTAGTTTCACCCCATAGTATTTGTAAAGCGAAATCTGAAGGTTGGGAAAAGAGTCGGTGAATCGTAGGGAGGTCCACCAATGGGTCAGGGAAAGGAAAAGGAGGACAAAATACTATCAGAAATGGACACTGTGTGGTCAGCTACTAATTAAGGAGAGAAGCAACCTAGAACTAAGGAGAAATTTCCTGACAGTGAGAACAATCCATCAGTGGAACGACTTGCCTCCAGAAGTTGTAGGTGCTCCATCACTGGAGGTTTTTAAGGAGAGACTGGGCAGCCCTTTGTCCAGGATGGCATGGGGCTTCCTGCCTGAGCAGGGGGTTGGACTAGATGACCTCCGAGGTCCCTTCCAATTCTGTTATTCTACTATTCATTTGTCTGTCTAATCTCGAAGAAATGGTGGAACAGAATCATTAAAGGAACGATGCCAAAGGAGGGACAAAATGAAACGTGAATGACAAAAATGAAAATAATTCTTTAAATCATTTGAACGAATCGAATTGTTGAATTATCCCGCGCCGAGTTGGCATTGTGTCTAGGACAATTGCGCCCCCCAAAGGGTAAAAGCTCAGCATATTTACCTTCTCCTGAGACAAGAGACGGGAACTACTTTCTTGGACAGCCGACTTCTGGTGGAGGGAGGGAAATCCGTCCATTTTCCTCCTGGGCGGTTTGGGGCCTGCAGAAATCTGTTTAGGCAGCAAGAATAAAGAAATGGAGGCAAAGGGAAGGAGCAGAGGAAGGAACGGATTCTTTTGTGTGTTTCCAAGGAAAGCATCGGTTTCCCTTCTGCATCAGGATACATTTTGCAATTTATTTGACTTTTCTAGCCGGGACAGACACAAGGCACGTAAGAAGGACCATCCTGGATTGTATCAGCTGAAGCTGAGATAGCTTTTGAGAGGAGCTGTTGGAAAACCTCTGCCACAAATTGTGAGAACAGTTGTCCAGATGAAGATTTGCTTCCTCTGACTGGAAGGACAAGTAAACAACCTGTCTCCAGATGTTGCTGGCCCTTGATTTACAACCATTTATTTATAAGAAATAATTTACAACTGAAAAAAAAATGACTTCTGACTGTTTTTCGCACTTACTGTATGACCATTGTGTGGTCATGTAATCAAAATTCAGATGCTTGGCAACTGGCATGTACTTGTGACGGTTGCAGCGTCCCGGGTCATGTGATCCCCTTTTGCAACTTCCTGACAAGCAAAGTCAAGGGAGAAGCCAGATTCCCTTAACAACCGTGTTACTAACTTAACATTTGTAGTGATTCAAGTAACAGCTGAGGCACAAAAGGTCGTAAAATGGGAACAAAGCTCATTTACAAAATGTCTTGCTCAGCAACATAAAATTTGGGCTGAGTTGAGGTTGTAAGTTAAGGACCACCTGTACAACTCCCAGTCTCCCTCCCCACTGGCTGGCTGGCTGGGCATGCAGGAACTGAGGTTAGTTCAGCAAATGGAAAAGAATATTTGCAGCTCAGAGTTGAACTGAGGAGCCCTTGCTGCTCTCTGAGCTTTGCAAATGTTTCAGGGCCAAACAAGGTAACATCATCAGTGCTGGAAGGGTGGGTGGGGGATTATGAAGAGGAGGAGGAGGAGAACTGTGGAACCTCTGAGCTTGGTTCTTTTCTTGCAGATTTTTCATGATCCAACTAGGAACATCAACAGTGCTACAAGGGAGGGGGTGTTCAGAGTGGAAGACAAGAAGGGGAGGAAGGGGAGGAAGAAGGAGGGAGGAGAGAAGAAAGAGGAGATGGTGGAGAGTGAGGAGGACTACGGGGTCCTTGGTGTTCTCTGAGCTTGGTCCTTTTCTTGCAGATGTGTCATGACCCAACTAAGGAACATCATCAGTATTAGAAGGGAGTGGCAATTGCTCTCTGTTTATACCCAGTAGCTTGCCCTGAATAAGCAGGGAGCAAGTCTCACACTCACTAGCACCGATAAGGTTACCCAGTTGGGTCATGAAATGTCTGCAAGAAAAAAACCAAGCTCAGAGAGCACCAAAGGCCCCATATTCAGCAAATTCTCGATAACCACATTTGTCTACTTTGGGGATAAATTATCTCCACAGAGACAGCCCTTGCTTCTGCAACCTCTCCGGGATGGACCTCTGGAATCCCCCCGACACAAACCAATCTGCTTACATGTAAGGAGGGATGAAGATGGTCCAGGATGGTATCTAATATTTCTTTCTCATCCATCAACTCTAAGATGTCTTTCACAGATCTGCCTTTCAGTGGCTCCTTGCTCTCCCATAAACGTCTCAAGCATTCGTCGGAGAGTTCTGAGAAGAAGAGAGAGACTGGGATTGATGGGCAATTTGACGGGACAAACCTTCTCAAAAGGAAGAGAAAAAAGGGTGTGTAGGGGAAGACCAGGCTGAGCCCGAGGGAGGGAGGAGTCTAATGCGTCATTAGTCACAAGTCCCTTCGCGTCCGCAAGAGATCTAAATCCAGCCCAGCTTGAATGTGTTTCTTATCTCCTTTGTGGAATGGGACAACTCGCCACAGGAAAATTTAACAATTCAATTTCATTATTTAAAATAAATTTTAAAAATCATTTTAATTTTTATCATTCACATTTCATTCCTTTGCCATCCTTTCTTTCATGATTCTCTTCCACCATTTCTGTGATATTAATGTAACCCACAGCTACTTGTCCCTCGGCTAGTCGGCCACCGAAAGTTGGCCGTGGCGAGTTGTCACATAGACCCTTTCCCTTAATGGCCAGCTGGTCAGATTCTTGTAGAGAGCTTAAGCTTGCAATAAATCTTCATGCTCATTTTGAAGTGACTGAATCTTTACAGAATAACAGCATTGGAAGGGACCTTGTAGTCATCTAGTCCAGCCCCCTGCTCAGGCAGGAGACCCTATGCCATTTCTGACAAGTGACTGTCCAGTCTCTTCTTGAAAGCCTCCAGTGATGGAGCACCCACAACTTCAGAAGGGAAGTCGTTCCACTGATTAATTGTTCTCACTGTTAGGAAATTCCTCCTTAGTTCTAGGTTGACTCTCTCCTTAATCAGTTTCCATCCAATGTTCCTTGTCTGGCCTTCCGGTGCTTTGGAAAACAGGTTGACCCCCTCCTCTCTGTGGCAACCCCTCAAATATTGGAACACTGCTGTCATGTCAGCCCTGGTCCTTCTTTTGGCTTGATTGGCCCAACGTCACCCAGCCAGTTTTCATGCGTAAGGCAGAACTAGAACTCACTGTCTCCTGGTGATCGGCCCAAAGTCACCCAGCTGGCTTTCATAGGTAAGGTGGGACTAGAACTCACCATCTCCCTGTTTCTGGACTGGTGTCTTAACCACAACATCTAAGTGCCTTTTACCTGAAATCTATTTACTGAATTTATTTATATTTCATGTTCCCAGACACCCATCTCGAGGAGGAACTCTGGACACTGTGCAGTGTAATCAACATATAAAACAGCGTATAAAATTAGCCATAAAATATTAAGATTAATTTAGGATGACAATTTTTTTTTAAAAAATGATAAGATTACAACACTGTGAAATTTCAAAGCAATAGAAATTCCAAGGTCTCTGAATAGGATAGAGCTGGAAGGGATCCTGAAGGTCTTCTAGTCCAGCCCCCTGCTCGAGCAGGAGACCCTATACTGGGGGTATACTATATATCGGTATATAAATATTGGCGATCGTTCAACGTGGGTGAAAAAGGCAGAGGGAGGGCTCTCGTGGTACCAGCCAGCCCCGGGATTGTGTGGACCTTTGTGCCTGCCACACAAAGCCGCACAGCCAGGTTTCGACCGCTTTGTAAAAGGCTAAGAGAATGGATCTTCCCTCCCCTCTGAGGGCGAAATGTTTCATAACTCAGTAGCAGGGGTAGAGAAGACCCTCTTCCTAGGCCCCACCGGTCTTTGACTGAGGGAGTCTGTAGCATCAGTTCTCTGCCTGATGAAGAACGGGTGCAGGAACTGGGTTGACCCCCCTCTTCTTTGTGGCAGCCCCTCAACTACTGGAACATGTTACCCCAAGTCCTTCTTTTCTTAGGACTGGGTATGGCCAGTCCAAAGAAAAGAAGGACTTAGGGTAACCTGATCCAGTATTTGAGGGGCTGCCACAAAGAAGAGGGGGTCAACTTATTTTCCAAAGCGTGAGAGGGCAGGAGAAGAAGCCATGGATGGAAACTAACTTGGAACTAAGGAGAAACTTCCTAACAGTGAGAACAATTTATCAGTGGAGCAGCTTCCTTCAGAAGTTGTGTTCATCACTGGAGGTTTTTAAGAAGAGACTGGACAGCCCCCTGCCTGAAACGGTATAGACTCTCCTGCTTGAGCAGGGGGTTGGACTAGAAGACCTCTGAGGTCCCTTCCAACTCGATTGTTCTGTAATAAGCAGATAAAGAACTGTACCCAGGGGGTATATCAACACCCTGAAAGAGCTCTGAGGCTGGATCAAGTCCTGGGACCTATTAAATCAATGTTCTGGATCCCAAATGGTCTCTTCCGGCTCTATTCTGATTGATTGATTGATTGATTGATTGATTGATTGATTGATAGATTGATTGGAGATGGGCTAATGTGATAGACAAAGCTGGTTCCATAGATAGCCCAGCCCTGTACTGTGTATACCTGGATATAAAGGCAGGACGGCCTTGGAAGGTCTTCTCCCCTGGGAGAGGCTGCTCCTCTGAGACCTTTCCCTCTCAGGCACCCTTGGCAAGGCGGCGGGCTCTTTCTCGCCTTGCTGGTCTTCTGCCTGAGCAGACCCTGGAGTGGTCCTCAGGGTTGTCCTCTGGCCCAGATCGGGAAGCACCAGCGCTGGAAGCCGAACCCTCTTCCTGGCCTCCGTTGGAGCTGCGGAAGACTTCACAAGCAGAGGCAGGAGCTGCGTGGCTCGCCGAGTGGCTGAGTCAGGGGAAGTGGACGGGTGGGAGCCAGAGAAATGGGCTTCCTGGGGGTCCCACTGCTGCTGGTCACGATTGACCTGGAGGTTGGACTCATCGCTGTCCTTCTTCTTTAGCAACGGCAACTTGTTCAGCCTGTGGCTCATCCTGCTGTGAAGAATGAAGGCTAGAACTGGAAGCAGATCCTACCAATAAAGGAGAAGGTTTGTAACTCTGGGTTGAAATGAGGGATCCTTGGTGCTCCCATCTCTCCTTGTGTGTCCATTCGCACGTGGACAAATAAAGAATTATTATTCTATTCTATTCTATTCTATTCTATTCTATTCTATTCTATTCTATTCTATTCTATTCTATTCTATTCTATTCTATTCTATTCTATTCTATTCTATTCTATTCTATTCTACCCTACCATCCCCTATTATCTTTAATAGGAGGACAGATAATCTGCAGAATCAAGGTGCAGTCTTACCTGATCTTCTAATCTTCCAAACTTTGCAAACTTCTCTTTGCTTGCTGAATTTCCACACTCATAAAAAAGCTCCTCTCCTCTTCTCAAATCTCCTTAACTCCACACTGATCACCTCCTATCTCGTCCACTCTACACCACTCTCCTCTCCTCAGCTCTCCTCCGATCTTCTCCGCTCTTGTCCACGCCACTCTCCTCTCTTCAACTCAACTGAACATAACACAACTGAACTTCTCTCCTCTCCTCGCCTCAACTCGCCTCAGATTTCCTCTACTAAACTTTGCCTTTATATATCTGCCCTCAGGGGCGACATCACAGCATTATTTATGGCCTCACGGGGGGCAGCTGATATCATGACCCAAGGGGCCTTTTACTTCCCAAAATAATAGGGATGGGATATGGAGGGGCCCCCTTGCTAGATAGATACATAAGTAGATACATAGTTACATAGATAAATACAGAGACACGGTCCCTTTCAGCTCTAGCCTTCTATTGTCTATTTCCTTTTCATTGTAGACTTAATCTCCAAAGAGGGAACAAATTAGGGTTAAAATTAATGTGACAATAGCCTCACACATTCATTAAATTGTAACAACTTTGTGTAAAAATCACAAATTTGGCCCCTGTGGTCTTCAACCCCCAGAATCCAGCTGGCTTACTAGAGAATTCTGGGAGATGAAGTTCACACAGGCTTTTCAAATGGCCAGGTTTGAGAAATACCCACATAATCCATCAATATTGATCTCTTTTCAAACTACTCTGACTCCCATTTGATTCTGACTCCAGTTCAAGGCAGATCATCTCTCGAAACCCTCCAAAGGAGCCGGAATCCTCCATTGGTCACTCTGGCCATCTCTGGCCTGGCTTTGATGTTTCTGATAACTGGAGAAGGGGGTGACCATTCGAATTAAGACGGACAACCCCCCCCATTACTTACAATTTCCATCTTCAGCAGGAAAGCCAGGCGTGTGACTTTGAGACGGTCTCTCTCTCTCTCTCAGCCTTAGCCCACCTCACAAGGTTGTTGTTGAGGGAAGGATGGAGCCCAAGTTATGTTCATTGCCTTGACCTATTTAGAGAAATAATAAAGGTGGGATAAAAGTCAACTTTATTAAAAATAAAAATAACTAAGTACTTCAGTCCCCAGGCGCAGAGTGTTTGGTAAATAATTATATCTGGCCAACGGTGTCCCTTTTCGGTTAATTTCCCCAAATCCTTGGACCAGGTCAATTTCTACCTTTGGGGGCCCAAGGCCCATCCAAGTGGGACATCCTGAAGCCACGTTTGGGGCCCCTGAATCTTGCAGAGTTTTCCCAGTGCAAAGCATGGCTGCCGGCCGGCTGGCCCCGGTCCATCTCTGGAGACCTACACCTTCCAGGTGGCGGGTGGGGAGTTTGGTCCCAGGTAGGGAGGGTCCTGACACGGCAGGTAGGAGCCCTTCTGGGGTGCTGGGGCTGAACCCCGTTTTCTCATCTCCTCCCCCAAATGGGCCTTAAGGGGAACCGTCTCTTCCTCCGGACAAGCCCAGACCAGCGAGACCCTGGCGAGGCCCACAGAGCCGGCCGTCCACTCCAGCGGTCCAGCCCCACCAAGGATGCTGGATGTTGCCATGGTGAGCTCCGGCCAATGGGGTTAGGGGGAGCCCCTGACGTCACCAGCCGAGGCTTTGATTGGCCTGGACCGGAGATTGGAAAAACCCTCCTCAACCGCCTGCCTGGCCTATGAAGGGATTGGCGGCTCTGGAGGGGCTTCTGCAGCCGCCCTGGAAATAGTGACCGTTTTTCAGACTTACGACCATTGTAGCATCCCCATGGTCACGTGATCAAAATCCGGACGCTTGGCCATTGACTCGTATTTATGATGGTCACAGTGTCCTGGGGGGGTCACGTGATCCCCTTTTGTGACCTTCTGACCAGCAAAGTCCAGGGGGAAGCCAGATTCACTTAACAACCGGTGACTCACTTATCAACTGCAGTGATTCGCTTAACGACTGTGGCAAGAAAGGTCGTAAAATGGGGCAAAATTCACTTAACAAATGTCTCACTTAACAACAGCACCTTTGGGCTCAATTGTGGCCATAAGTCGAGGACTACCTGCATAGAACCGTCGGGACGCAGAGAGTCCTCGACTTATGACCACGAAAGGGAACAGTCTCTCCTTTGCGAAGCAAGCAGGTTGTTCAGGGAGTCTGAGCCCATTTTTTGACCCTCTGGGCATTAAGCGAATCAGTTCAGTTGTGAACTGAGCCATGAGGTCGTTAAGTGAGACAGAGTTTCCCCATTGACTCAGTTTGTTGGGAGGCGGCTGGGAGAGTTGCAGACGGGGATCATGGGACCCCGAGACACTGCGGCAACTGTGGCAAACAAACACCGGCTGCCACAGGCCCAAATGTTGATCGTGTGACTGTGGAAATGTTGCGACGGTCATAAGTGTGAGGACTGGTCCCCAATCACTTCCCTCGGTGCCATTGTAATTCCCAAATGGATCTTTTTAAGTCAAGGCCTCCCTTTGCTTAGGAATCCTCTGCATTTCTCTCCTTCCTCCCTGGGGGAGCTGCAGAATGGCTACTCCTGGCATTCCTCCACTTACGACCAGAAGGGAGCCCAAAACCTATGTTGCTAAGGGAGAAATTTGTGTTTTGCCCCACTTTATGACTTTTCTTGCCACAGTTGTTAAGTGAATCACTGTGGTTGTTAAGTGAATAACACGGTTGTTAAGTGAATCTGGCTTCCCCACTGACTTTGCTTGTCAGACGGTCGCAAAAGGGGATCATGTGACTCCGGGACGCTGTGACGGTCATAAATGTGAGTCAATTGTCAAGCATCTGGATGTAAATCACGTGACCCTGGGGATGCTGCAACGGTCATAAGTGTGAGAAATGGACCCAAGTCACTTTTTTCAGCACCGTTGTAACTTCAAATGGTCACTAAACGTACTGTCGTAAGTGGAGGACTGCCTGCATTTATGTGCATTATCCAAGAGCAGCCCTGAAGAGAGATTCCCTCCTCCTCTCCTCCTCTCGGATGTGGGAGTCCGTTTGCTCCTGCTGGGGGGGTTCATTCCCTGGACCCCCTGGACCCCTTTGCCGAAGTCAAGAGTGGCGCTGAAACAAGGCACAAATTCTGCACAAACAGCCACACCCAGGAGGTTGTCACCCCCATTAACCCCCAGGAGCTGCTTATTGATTCAGGGAGTGGGGGGGCAGACGGCAAGGTTGGGGGTCTCCAATGCTCCCCCCTGCCAAAGACCCTCCCCCTCTTTGGAGAGCAGCCAGGCTTCCCCTGCAGTCCTGCCCCTCCTCAGCCCCTCACCTGCGCAGGACCCGCCAATCCTGCCCGTCAAGCCCATCTGACGGCTGCCCACTTTGGAAGGGACCCCTGCAGCTCTCTGGGCTTCTCCTCTCCCTCCCCCCCTCCTGCCTCTCCATTCCCCAGAGTCTTCCTCCCTCATCCGCTGCCACTGAGCGGCAACTGGGGCGTCTTTGTGACCTCCCCTCCCCCTGCTCTGAGCCAGGGGAGCCAAGCCCAGCCAGCCAGTCTGAATGGAGGCCAGGAAGGTCTGGATGGGGAGGAAGGTCTCCAGCTCCACCCTCGCCAGAGGGAGCTTTCGGCCCACCTGGGTCTGGGGAGGTCGCACAGGTGGTCCTCTTTTAGCCCCCAGGCTGCAAGGACTCTCACTTTTTGTTTCCCCCAGGTGTGATAAGGAATGCTGGTGGTCCCTTTTTGAAGCCAGGAATAGCCAGGGATATTTGGAAGAGCGCCTCTCTCGGAGGGCACCGGCCCCTCCCTCCAAGCCAGACAGGGGGGGGTCCCTCCAGCTCCTCTCAGCCAGATGTTGCCATCCCAAGACACCGAATTGGCCCACATTTCCCATGGCTGCCCCTGCCAGGGGAAAGAGGATTTCTGTGGAACACAGCACTCCTTCACGCCCTCTTATTGTGTGATAAGGACACCCCAAATGGCCAGTTCTCCCCCCCAAATCCAGAGGGCAGGTTGAGACTCCAGTCCAAAGGATGTGAGGGGGAGAATGGCTCCCTGGGCACCATAGAGCCTCACTTTTTGTGGTTGCTGTCATTTTGTTGGGTTTTATATTTTATTCCTTTGCATTGACCCACCCAGGGATGTTGCACATAAGATGGGGGTCCAGGCCACTCTCATCAATCAATAAAGAGAAGGGGTCGCTTCTGTGTGATCTCCTGCCCCACCACAAAATCCAGGTGATCCCGGTGAAGGAGGGATTTGCATTCAGTCTGTGTCAGCTGCCCAAAAAGAGGAAGGGGAAAGGAAAGGAATCCCTTCTGCTTTCCTTCTCTTTGGATGATTTTGTAACTGCAAATAACTGAAGAGGAATCAGCCTGATCGACGCAAAACTTCAAAGATCAAACCAGTGAAAACACCGCCCTCTTCAGAAGTCTCTGTCTGTCTGTCTGTCTGTCTCTCTCTCTCTCTCTCCTGTTTTTTCCTTACATGCAGTTTTCCTCCCTGATCAGCTGCCACAAAGTGTCTGGAGCACATTTGTGACCTTCCCTTATGCAGCTCTTCCATTTGGGAGCAGAGCGAAAGCCAGCCAGCCGGCCTAACTCAACCACCCACCCAAAATCCCCAGGAGGATCAGTCGGTCCCAGCCAGATCCGGTCCCTGTCCCAGTGGAAGAGCGAGGGACCCCGCGGGAGGGCCAGTCTGAGAAGTCGGACAGGGGGCAGAGCGAGCCTCTCCTAGGACGACGGAGCTGCTGGAATGGCCATCACGGGGGGATCGTCTGCAGATTCCCAGCTTCCTTCGGGCCCTCCAGCTCAGCCCCGCTGGGTCCGCAGAGGGCTTGGCCGAAGTCCGAAGGGCTGGAGCGTCTCTGCGGAGGGGGCGAAGGTGGGAGCCTCAGGTGGGCTCCTTGGGAGGAAGGATGCTGTCTATTTGGGTGAGGGGAGGGGGTAGCCTTTTGTGTTGGGGGGCAGGAGTGCCTGGGGAGGATGCGGGAGGGAATCAAAGCCAGCTGAGGGACTTTGGGCCCATCACCGGAGTTTTAATCCCACCTTCAAAATAAAGGTGGGATTGGAGCCAAGTGACTTGGAGCCAATCATCAGGGGACTGAGTTCTAGTCCTGCCTTATGCATGAAAGTCAACTGGCTCTGAGTTCTAATCCTCAGGCATGAAAACTTCCTGAGTGACTTTGGGACAATCACTAGGAGGCTTTTGAGTTCCAGTCCAGCCTTAGTCCTTTTCATTGGGGTGTGAAACTTGGAAAAAAATCCTCAGATTAATGTGGGATACCAGAATTAGGGATTCCTAGATAGTGAGATGGCTGAGTGTCCAATATTGTGTGGTGTCATGGAGGAAAGTGAAATTGTGCGGAAACACTCGTACCATGTTGGGCGAAGCCATAAGTCTCTGCCTTCTGCTTGTGGGCAAACCAGAGGCATCTCTGTGTGGTCACTGAGAATCTTAGATTGACCTTGGTCTGATCCATCAACGCTTTGTTTACCTGCTTAAAACGGAATTTGCAAAGGGATTTGATCAGCAATTAGAAGCTATTCTGAAACCTCAGATTGATTATCGATTCATCAGCAATCTGTGTGGCTGGAAAACAGAATAGCTTCCATGGGTGCCTCTTCCTGCAAACCTAGATTTTCCCACCCTTATGCACCTCCTTCTTGGACTGGATGAATACACACAATTGAACGCTCCTGCTTCAGTCCAGACTACTCAGTCAATGATGCGGCTGCCTTCAGACAGGATCCCTTCAGTCTCCTCCTGGGGAAAGTCTCAGGGTCCTCTTTCCCTGCATATCTTGTCCAACCTTTCACAGACAAGACAAGCTTGGAAGAGCAGCAGAGAAATGCTTTACGTACAAATTTTAGAGTGGAAAATTAAAGGGCCTGAAAACTGCTATTTTCTTTCTCTGGTTGATGAAAAGGAAAAAAAAATACAGAGGAAATTTCTTAAAGGTACACACCAAAAGAAAAACAATTCCAAGTTGAAATCCCAGACAGCTGTTCTGATCAACACTTTCTGCAAAGGAGGTTTTATCAGGAAACCAAGAAAGAACTCTTTAAGAAGGATGAAGATTTCCCTCCCAGGCTGAAAGCCGGTCAAACATGGCATTTCACATCATTCCGGCATCTCCTGGAGAAGATCAGGCAACCCGGTTGGTGCTTGGTTCCCACAGCTTCTTCCTGACCTCTTTTCCTACTCGCTCTCTCTCACACAGTCACTTTTAGCTGCTGTCAGTAGGAAGAAGTGCCCACCTTATTTTTTATAATGTGTCACATTCCGTAGCAAATTCCTCTGAATGACTTTCACAGAGTTCTCTTTAGCAAGATTTATTGAGCTGAAAGGGAAGGGAGCTACAAGAATTCCGGTCGTTCAACATTTTCCCATTTTGAAACACATAGATATGATTTTCTTTGACTCCTCCATATTATCTAAATGGAAAGAATATCTCCTTTCAAGTAAAAGGAATTTTAGAATTCTTCCAACATCACATGTTATAGCTCATGTTTTTACATTTATTCTAGCTATAAGATGCTCCTTTGTGTTCAGGTGTGGCCTCAGAAGGATAATGTAGCACTTGGGGATGAAGATGCAGCCCAGCAGACCAGCACTGGAGGCCAGGATGGAGAAGACCTGAACAGCCACCATGTATTTCCCTTTGGTGCTCAGGTAGGTGGGCACAAAAGTCACCCAGACACTGCAGAAGACCAGCATGCTGAAGGTGATCAGCTTGGCTTCGTTGAAGGCCCCAGGCAGATTCCTGGCCAGGAAAGCCACCATGAAGCAGATGGCAGCCAGGAAGCCCATGTAGCTGAGGGTGATGTAGAACATGACAACAGCCCCTTCGTTGCATTGCAGGATGATCTCTCCAGGCTGGGAGTGGAAGTCAGAGTCAGGGAATGGGGGAGAAACTCCCAGCCAGATGGAGCAGATGATCATTTGGACTGTAGAACAAGAAAGGATGATGGAGTTGGCCAAGCTCTTCCCCAACCATCTCTTCACGTGGTTTCCTGGTTTTGTGGCCAGGAAAGCCAGCACCACCATGATGGTTTTGGCCAAGAGAGAAGAAATGGCAACTGAGAAGATGATGCTGAAAACCGTTTGTCGGAGAAGGCAGGTGGCTTTCCTTGGTTGACCAATGAAGAGAGAAGGAGACAAGAAGCAAAGCAGGAGGGAGACCAGGAGGATGTAGGAGAGGTCCCGGTTGTTGGCTTTGACAATGGGAGTTTCTAGGTGTTTAATGAAGATGATTAAGACAAGGCCTGTGGTTAGGAACAAGAGAAGGGCAAAAGAGACCAGGATGATGCCCAGAACTTCTTCAAAAGACAGGTAGGTGATAATTTTGGGGATACATTGGACTCTGTCCATATTTGGATATTTATCATCCGGACACTTGGTGCACTTTTCTGGATCTGAGAAAGTTAAAAACCAGTATTTCTTTAATCTGTTTTTTTACATTTCAAGAAATACCTTTTTTTTTTTGAGAAATGTTCCAGGAACATTTTCCAAGATGTGTTGCTTAACCATTCCACAAAAAAAAAAAAAACCTGATGATATAATTTTCTAATACCTATGTAGCTACGGTATCTGAAATTGGAGGATTTCTAGTGCATTTTGAATAAACAAAAAAGAGTTGAGCTTCAATGCATGTTTTAATTTGCACTTTCATCAAAATGCTGTGGATAAATCCAGTTCCACAAATCCTGACCTTTCCTCTGGTGTCACCCACCTTCCCGAGTGGAGATGGTCCCCTCTGGACAAGGAACGCAGTCGTAGCAGCAAACTGGCTCTCCTTCTCGCACCCGCTTGACAAATCCAGGATGACAATTTTCCACACATTTGGACTGAGGCAGAGACTAAGCAGAAAAAATAGGAATGCCAAAGAAAATAGGTTAGGACTCACCATCCATGGAAAAGGAGAGGAGAAATGGACATTAGACAAGTAGATTCTGGGCTTCACTTAGGTGAATATGAAATCTCTGACTCCTTCCAATCAGGTGTAGGAGATGTGACCCTGGCAGATTCTTTCCTTAGTTCCTCCCTTTTGCTTCTGGCATAACACATTGCAACAAAGTACTTTTCTAGTTAATAAAGTTGGAGGGAGGGAATTCAGAAAAGAATTAATCATTAAGTGAAAAACAATTGGTTCCTCTTAATGGTTGTATTAAAAGGCATTCCTCTACTTTTCATATATCCATGGCTATGATGATCTACTCATTAAATGTTTGAATAAATTTGTTGTCAAAGATTTATTAACTTAATGATGATTTCCGGAATTTGCTGGAGCCAGACCTAGGGAGGCCCCTTAGGTCCGATATTCGTCTGTTGGTGGGTCCTTTTGGGCCAAATGCCACCCCGGAGAGGTGGCCACTGAAGGGTGAATCTTTGAGGAACGCGGGCCGGCGGTATCCGGCCCACAGAACCCAAAGCAGCCCCTGGAACCGACAGAAGAAAGGCTGACCGCATTTATGTGTTCAGCCATTAACAGCTGTTTTGCGGAGACGAAGAAACAGCGGAGTTTGACAGCAAGCAGCCGGTCCGGGTGAGACTTTGCTTCCTTTAAAGGCAATGTAGACTTTGATCTTAAATGCCTTTTCAAAAGTCTGTCTTCAATTAAACTAGGAAGCCTGAAGGGAGGAAGGAGGGGGGGGGTTCTTTTCTTCCCCCTCCTCTCCCGTACAAGCGGCGGTTTAAGCTACTACAACAAAAAGAAGAACAAATTTGATTTACTTTAAACTCTTTAGAAGTCTAAAGTCGAGGAAATATATTTGCCTTTTAAAAGAAAAGTAATATTTTCATTGGGAAAGCCATTCTTGTTTTAATTTTGTGGGTTTTTTTAGTATTTTTCCTTCATTTATTCTGAATAACTCCCTATTTTGTCTTTTTTTTTTTTTTAATTTTTTTCCCTTCCCTGGCCAAAGCCTGGGAAAGTTATTTGTTGCTAGTTTTTTTCCCCCCTTTGTTCTCGGCAGCTGCTGTTTGTTTAGAGAAAGTTTTGGCTGAATGCCCAGACACTCTTATCTCTTGCCACAAGTTATCTAAAGAGACTCTGGTTTTTTTTTTACTTTCTCTTTCCCTTTTGGTCTATGGCTGTATAATTTGTATTTTAAGAAGAATTAAACATTAAGAATGGGACCAGTTGGATTATAAATTGGACAAATTTTACCATACCCTTTTTTTTTCAGGTTTTTTTTTGTGTGTTGGATTTTTTTTTTGGCTCTCCTTCTTCATTACTTTTATCAATTTGGGATTGCTTTTCTACCTTTTATTTTTATTCTGCTTTGGTTTTTTGGGTTTTTTGGGTTTTGCCTTTGGGTAATTTTTTATTTCTTTTTTTCTTTTTTCTTTAAGATCAGGGGGGCTTCCTGCTATCCTGCATTTTTTTTATTATTATTATTTTTTGTGCTTTGGAACTACTCTTTTTTATTTTTCTTTTTTTTAAAATATGTTTGGTTTCCTCTCCTAATAATAGGAGGATAAGGGATTACAATTGGCCATCGGGCCTTCTGGTGGATTACAATTACAATTGGCTATTGGGCCATCTGGTGGATTATAAAATAGCAGAATAACCCAAAGATGGCGACTTCAAATTTGGGGAAGGGGATTAAAAAGGCAACTTCTGCTCCTGCTTCATCATCGGCGAGCCCTGTCCCCCAAAAATCAATTACTACATTTTTACAACAAGAAAAGGTGGAACCCCACTCTAAAGATATTCAAGCGATATTACAAGCAATTGCAGAGATGAAAATGGATATGAAAATGGAGTCAGATAAAAATAAAAAAGAGTCAGACAAAAATTTTGAGGATTTGAAAAATGATCTTGTTAAAATGGATCAAAAAATGGAAACCTTCCAACAGGCGATTATAGATAACCAACAAAGGATGCAAAAAATAGAAGATAAGTTGGTGGAAGTGGATCAGAAATTAGAATACCTCCAAGGAGAGAATCAGAGATTGGCGCAAGTAAATGCAGAATTGGAAGACAGCTTTGCCGTGGCGGAGATGGAACGGTCATCATATTTTTTAAGATTTCAAAATGTCATAGAAGAGAAAGATGAGAATTTGTTGGAGCTGATGAGTGAGCTATTGGCGGAGCTGCTTGGAATAGAAAAGGATCAAATGAAAAAAGAGATAGATCAGGCTTTTAGAGTTAACTCAAGCTATACTAGAAAAAACAGAGTTCCTAGGGAAATTCATGTAAGATTTGTTAAAAGATCAGTAAGACATGACATCCTGAGAGCAATAAGAGATCAACCGCTGAAATATAAAGAAAAAGAACTTGTAGTTCTTAAGCAAATTCCTAGAAGGATAAGAGAAGCTCGAAGAGAATATCAATTTTTAACAAAGAAATTGTTTAATAAAGGAATCAACTTCAGATGGTTGATTCCAGAAGGAGTGTTAATTTTTTGGGACACGAAAAGATATAGATTGAACACCCCACTTCAAGCGGAGGAATTTTTTAATAATCATAGAGATTTCTTGGAAAGAGGTGAAGCGGAGCCTAAGAAACAAGAGGAAATGAACGTGGCTGGAACATCTAAACAGATGGAAGAGGATGAACCTAAAAAGACACAAACAGAGGAAGATGTAAGACCGAAAGATCAGAGACAGATAACCTCACCTAGAAGATTGAGGGCTAGAAATAATTGAAGTTATGGAGGAGATTGGAGTTTTTTCAGTAAACATAAATGGTCTGAACTCTCCTTCAAAAAGGAGAAAAATATTTACTAGACTACAAAAACTAAAAAAGGATATAATTTGCATTCAAGAGACACATATTAAGAGACAACATCTTAGAATTTTAGAACAATCTAAATTGGGTAAACTTTATGCTTCTTTGGCAATTCAAAAGAAAAGAGGTATAGCTTTGTATATAAAAGAAAAGTTGAACCCAAAACAAATTTATGCTGATGAAGAGGGGAGACTATTAATAGTAGAAATTACATGGAATCAAAAACAAATATTGATGGTGGCAATATATGCACCCAATGAGAAGCAAGACCAGTTTTACCAACAATTACATGATAAACTAGTGGATTTAAATTACCAAAATCTTTGCTTATTAGGAGATTTTAATGTAGTAGCTGATGCAATACAAGATTATAAAAGTTCCAAACAAGGGAAAAAAGGAGGAAACGTTCTACCGAAGACCTTTTTAAAAATGAAAGAGGAATTGCTTTTACAAGATGTTTGGAGAGAGATGAATCCGGAAAAGTTACAATATACATTTTATTCGAATCGCCATAAATCATGGTCAAGAATTGATATGATATGGATGTCTCAAAATTTGAAGACTATAATACAAGAGGTCGAAATAGAACCTAATATTTGGGCAGATCATAATCCACTTAAAATGATTTGGAAAGGAACCAAGAAACAATTAAGGTGGTCATTAAATAAATCTATATTGAAAGAGAAAGAATTTTTACAATTAGCAACAAAAGAAATGGAATTTTTTTTTTAAATAAATAAGAAAGAAGACATTGTTAGGCAGAATAGCGACTGTGAAGATGAACATTTTACCAAAAATACTTTTTCTATTTCAAACGATCCCTGTTAAATTGGGTAAGAAATTTTTTGATGATTTAAATTCAACAATATTGAGATTTATATGGCAAGGGAAGAAAGCACGAATTAAAACTAAACTACTACAAGAAACGAAAGATAGAGGGGGCTTTGGACTTCCGGACTGGAGACTTTATTACCAAGCGTCTATGTTACTTTGGATATTTCTTTTATTCTGTATGTTGTTTATATTTGGCCTCCGGGTTCTAGTAAATAAAATTGAATTTGAAAGAATAAGTCAGGATTGCCACCTAAATATTTCTCACCTGCCCAGTTGTCCCTTTAACTCCTGGTTTTCGCTGAGGAGCTCCTGGTTCTCCCCAGCTTGTTGCAGAACTCTGCAGCGTTGATGGTCATTTTCCTCCTGCAGCTTCTGGAGGTTTTCTTCCATGGATGTAATTCTGTAAAATATGAAGACAAGAGTGAAATTAGCCCCCTAAGGTTTTTACCTGAATCATCAAACTGGTTTAAAATTAAAACTAACTAAAAAGACCTGGCACTTGGTTTGTTTTACCTAGCCTTACTTTTTAATTAACTTAGTTTTGCCATTCCTGTTGCCACAGCTAGCAAGCTCTTCTCACGGGAACCAATGTGGGAATGATTTATTTCATTTACTGGGTACTTTAGAAATGCTCAGTAAAATGGACAAATCCGTAGATCTTATCTATATCTCCACTATATTCTCAAGGGATTTGTTTCGCTTCTTCAGTCTTAAGGTTAACAACATTGCATGGAAGAGTTTGATTATTTAAGTACAGGTTAATGCATTTTTACTTACTCTGAATTCGTTGATGAGGGCCTCTTTTCCATCAATCAGATCGAGGTTTTTATTCCTCAACTTCTCAATTTTAATTTGAAGTTCTTCTCTTTTTTCTAGCATTGAAGACATTATTGTTGTTTTTCTGTAAATTATGAAGATCCGATTTTTTTTACTTCGATCACCAAGCATAACTAAGTTATTATGATTTTTACTCTGCATTTGCTTCTGTCTTATAAACATACGCATATACATACACATACATACATGTCCAGGGGAGGGAGCTAAAGGGAATCGAATATGAAATCCTGGACGAGAAAGTCAGGGTTGCTATCTGAAAATTCCTCACCTGCTCAGTCTCTCCTCCAGCTCTTTGCCCCAGTTCTTCTTTTTGGTGAACAAGCTGCGTGTTTTCACGCAGGAGCTGCTCATTTGGTGAAAACTTACTTTCCATTCTGCAATGGAGACTCTGATTCTCCTTTCTGAGCTGGGCCATTTGCTCCCCTAAAATGTTTATTCTGCATTCATTATTTTCTCTGAGGAGTTCCGCCTTCTCCCCATCTTGTTTTTGAACCCTGCAACTCAGATCTTGATTCTCTTTTCTGAGCTTGTCTATCTGCATAGACTCATCCGAAATATTTCTTCTGTAAAATATCAAAACCCGAGTAAAATTAGCTTCCTTGGGTTTGTTACTTGAATCATCAGACTTGTTTAAAATTAAAAATACCCGGCATTTTGTTTGTTATACATAGCCTTGCAATTTAACGTAAGGCTCCGTATAATTTTGCTATGTTTGGAACAAGTTGAAAAGAGTCAGGTCTTATTTTCCCCCAATCTTGTTCCAGGCAATGTAATTCAACCTGGAACTATGTATAATATACATCCAGGGGAGAGAGAGCTACGAAGAATTTAATATGAAATTCTGGAAGAAAAGTCAGGGTTGCTATCTAAAAATTGCTCACTTGCTCAGTTTCTCTTCAAAATCTTTACAAAGCTCCCCCTTTTCTGCAATGAGTTGGATTTTTTTTTAATTTATAAAAAACATTTTATTAAATACAAAATAGAAGAAAGAAAATTAAAAAAAAACATTGAACGTGGTGTATCATCATTGACATACATCTTTGTCTAATCATTCCTTATTTTACATATGAGAGTAAATATTACATATGCATTTATACATTTCTAGTCCTCTATTTATATCCCTTCTATCGACTTCCTTCTTGTTTCCTTCCACTTGTAAAATTTATTCCAAATTTATTCCAAATATTATGTTTCCTCCTGATTTTTTAATTCTTTAGTCATCTTTTTTTTTTTTAATATATTTTAATTTTTTAAGACAACAAAACATAACACACATAAACATACAATGTATACTCCTTTTTTTTTTTAAACAGCAATTTCGTAACTGTAATCTTCTATTATTTACATTTTCCCCCTTTATTCTTCCTTTTAAAAAATATTTGTCCTTGTTGTCCCATTGTTTCTTATTTCCATTTTCTTCGTTCATACTATATTTCATACTAAGAATAATACATATTATTACTATACATTATTATACATTATTATACACACATTTTCCCTTTCTTGACCTTTCTGCATTTATTTTCATTTATTATTTCTAGTCTCCAACCAATCATACCACTTATTCCATATTACATAGTACTCTGTGTCTTCCTTTTCTTTTATCTCTTTTGTTAATTTGTCCATCTCCGCACAGTCTAAGATTTTCCTTATCACTTCTTCCTCTGATGGTATATTCTCATTTTTCCAGAACTGTGCGTAGACTATTCTTGCTGCCGTTGTTATATGTAAGATTAAGTACCGTATTTCTTTACTGTATTTTCTATTTAAGATACCCAGCAGGAAGATCTCTGGTTTCCAATCTACAGGTTGATCTATTATTTCTTCCATCCATCTTCTTATTTTAGTCCAGTATTTTTTTG
Source organism: Azemiops feae (assembly GCA_023970755.1). NCBI lineage: Eukaryota > Metazoa > Chordata > Lepidosauria > Squamata > Viperidae > Azemiops > Azemiops feae. The sequence goes on from JALGBA010000841.1 coordinate 74,789, forward strand.
CAACGGGGCATGTCCACCATAGATGATAATATGTTCCATGTACCTTTTTACATTTCCAGCATGTCGGTGAGTTGTTCTGGAACATCTTAGCAAGCTTTGCTGGTGGAAGATGCCATCTGTAAAACATCTTCAACTGATTTTCCTTGAATGCCGCAGACATAGTCAGTTTTATGTTTGTTTCCCATATTTTTTCCCATTTCTCCAATTCTATGTTGTATCCGAAATTTTTTGCCCATCTAATCATTGTGTCTTTGACAACCTCATCTTCCATTTTATATCTCAGTAAATATTTATATATATTACTAATTAATTTTATTTCTGTTCCATGTATAATTTTATCCAATTCTTGCGATTCTTTTTGTATTTCATATAATTTTTTGTCCTCTGTATATTTAGATTGGATTTGTGTGAATGTCCACCAATCAATCTCTCTGCCTACATCTTGTTCCAATTCTTGTTTTGTTTTCAGATTTCCCTGTTCATTTACCAATTCCTTGTATCTAATTATCTTATTTATGTCCAGTAGGTTTGGGTGTTTCAGAGCTTCTGTTGGGGATAACCACATTGGAATTCTTATGTAATGTTTTTGTTTTATCTTTTCCCAAGTCTGTAGCAATGCATCCCTAACTATATGTCTTCGAAAGTATCTATGTACTTTATATTTTTCGTCCCATAGAAATGCATGCCACCCCGCTTGCAAGTCGTGTCCTTCAAGTGTTAAAATTCTGGTATTTTCCAATTTCATCCATTCTTTTAGCCAAGTTAGGCTTGATGCTTGGTAATATATTTCCCACTCTGGTAATGCCAATCCCCCTTTATCTTTCGTATCTTGCAAGAGTTTTAATTTAATCCTAGGTTTTTTCCTTTGCCATATAAATTTAGTAACCAATTTATTTAATTCTTGAAAGAATGTTTTCCCTAGTTTTATTGGAATAACTTGGAACAGGAATAATATTTTTGGCAATATATTCATTTTGATCGTTGCGATCCTCCCTAAAAATGAAATTTGTAGATTTTCCCAATTTTCTAAATCTTTTTTTATCTGGTGTAGTATTTTATCATAATTATCCTCCTTAATCGAGGAGCACTTCGCTGTAAGCCAAATCCCTAAATATTTTATTTTTTTAGTTACGCTTATTTTTGTTTTATCTTCCAATTCGCTTTCCTGTGCCTTTGTAAGATTTTTGGTTATTAATTTGGATTTATTCTTATTAATCTTAAGTCCGGCTACCTCACCAAATTCTTCTATTTTTTGAATTAATTTAGGGCCGGTTTCTAATGGGTCTTCCAAAATAAATACCAAATCATCAGCGAAGGCTTGGACCTTATATTCTTCCTTCTTAATTTTTAAACCCTTTATTTCTTGGTCCTCTCTGATTTTTGTCAGAAGTATTTCTAATGATAAAATAAATAGAAGAGGAGAGAGTGGGCACCCTTGTCTTACTCCTTTAGTTATCTCAATTTTTTCTGTCATTTCGTCATTCATAATTACCCTAGCTGTTTGTTTAGTATATATTTTCTCAACCATCTTTCCAAATTTTGTCCCAAATTCCATGTAGTTCAGTTGTGTTATAATAAATTTCCAATTCAAATTATCAAATGCCTTCTGGGCATCAAGGAAAACCAGTGTAGCTTGTCTTTCAGAATGGACTTCATAGAATTCTAAGGTGTTCATTATTATCCTCATATTGTTTTTTATCTGTCGTCCTGGTAGAAATCCATTTTGATCTGGGTGGATGTAGTTATTCAAGATTTTTTTAATCCTTTCTGCTATTATTGTTGCAAATGTCTTATAGTCTGTATTCAGTAAAGAAATCGGCCTATAGTTTTGAATTTGTTGCAAGTCTGAGTCTTCCTTAGGGATGAGAGTAATAATTGCTTCAGTCCAAGATGCCGGTATCTTCGCCTCCTCCAGCACCTCATTACAAATCTCCAACATTATCCATTGTAGTGACTCTTGTGTATTTTTATAAAACTCAACCGGAATTCCATCTGGGCCTGGTGATTTATTATTTTTTTGTTTTTTCAATGCTGTTTCTAGTTCTATTGCGGTTATTGGTCTATTCAACATTTCCTTTTGTTCTTCTGTGATTTTGCTCATTTTTGCTGCCTCTATATATTGTTTAACTTTATCATCTGCTATATCTTCCTGATAGTATAGCTTTGAGAAGAAATTTTGTATTATGTTCTTTTTCTCTTCCCGTCTATATTGTACTGTTCCACTTTCATCTTGTAGTTGATGTATTGCTCTTTTACCTTTTTCTTTTTTTAATTTATAGGCCAACCATCGACCGGTTTTATTCGCGTTTTCAAAGTAATTTTGTTTCGCCATCCTAATTTTCTGTGCCATTTCTTTTTGTGTTGTCAGATTAATCTTGTGTTTTATAATATTCCATTTTTCTTTTATCTTTTTGTTTTGTGGATCCTTCTGTAGGTCACTTTCTGTTTCTTTAAGTTCTTCTTGCAGTTTTTCTTGTTGAAGTCTCCTATCTTTATTTTTCTTAGAGTTGTATGCAATTGTCAATCCCCGAATGTAGGCTTTTGTAGTATCCCACAAATTTTGTGTTGATGTCTCTTCCTTTTTATTTACCTGAAAAAATAATGTCAGTTCCTTTTCTACCATCTGTATATATTGTTTGTCTTTACATAGTCTTTGATTCATTGACCATCTTTTTCTCTGTTTCTGGCCTTTCCATTTTATTGTTATTGGGTTGTGATCTGCCCAGTCATTAAGTCCTATTTCAATTTCCTCTACCCCGTTCTGTATTTCTGTTGTTACCCAGGCCATATCGATCCTGGACCAGGATTGATGCGGATACGAATAAAATGTGTATTGTTTGTCTGATCTGTGTGTCTCTCTCCATATATCCCGAAGGTTGAGTTCTGTTACCATGTTAAAGAATGATTTTGGTAATATATTTTTCTTCTTTTTGCTCTTTTTACTACTTTTATAGTCTTTCTTAACATCGACTATTGCATTTAGATCCCCAATCATACAAATATTTTCATAGTCCAGATCCACTAGTTTCTTATGTACCTTTTTAAAAAATTCATGTTGGTTATTATTTGGTGCATATACTGCCGTTAATAAAGTTTGTTTTTGCCCTAATTCTATTTCCAACATTAAAATTCTCCCCTCTTCATCCGAATATATTAATTTTGATTTTATTTTTTCTTTAACATATATAGCAATTCCTCCTTTCTTGTTTTGTGCTAGTGTTGTGTATAGTGTTCCTAATTTTACATTCTCTAGTAGTTTTCTATAATCCTTTTTTATATGAACTTCCTGGAGACATATCACGTCTGCATCCAATTTCCTTAATTTATTAAACGTTTGTACTCTTTTTCTTGGTATGTTTAAACCATTAATGTTTACAGAAAAGAGCTTAATTGCCTCTCCCGTTTTTTACTTGATCTGATTTTTTTGTGCTTCTTGTCTCTATTACCCTTCCTTTTGCTCCTTCTCTTTCTAACCTTTCTCTTTCTTGTTTCTTTTGCGTTTCTCTTTCTCGTTCAAATTCTTCTATTAGGTCTTCCTCCTGACTTTTAATCTCTGGCTCTTCCCTACTTTCTTGTTCTTCTCCCTGCGCAAAGTGACATTCATAAAAATCCTGCGCTTTCTCGAGTGTGTCTATCTTATATTTTTTTTCTTGCCATGTTACAAATATGCCTTCAGGTACTAACCATCGAAACATAACTTTGTATTTAGTTAATTGGGTTGTTAGAAATTGGTATTCTCGTCTCTGATTTCGTATTCTACGTGGTATTTGCTTTAATACAATTATTTCTTTACCCTTATATACTATCTGTTCGTCTCTTGTTTTTTTATATATTTCATCCCTTATTGATCTTCTAGTAAACCTTATATGTACCTCTCTCGCCAGTCTGTGCCTTCGTGCATAATTTGTATGTACTCGATATATTTCATCTATGTCTCTTCTTGTTTCCTGTTTGTCCTTTCCTAATATCTCGGCCAATATCTCCGCCATCTTCTCTCCCAAATCTTCTTCTTTTTCCTCTACGATATTTTGAAATCTTAGGAAGAACGAAGCTTTTTCCATTTCCAAGAAGGTAATAGATTGGGTCAGCTCTCTGTTTACTTGTTTGGATATCTGATCCATCTTTTCTATTTTGCCATCAACTTGATCTATTTTTGTTTCAACTTTTTGAATTCTTTCTTCGTTCTTCATCATTGTTTGTTGTATACTCTCTATCTTGTCATTCATGTTTTTAATTTCATTTTTGATTTCTTTGTGGTGAATTTTTGTTTCTTCATGGTTATTTGCTATTGCCTCTTGGGTCTTTGTCATTGTTTCCTGCATCATTTGTAGCATTATCTGTATACTCTGTGGGTTCATCGCCAATTCTACTTTTTCTTTTTCTTTCCCCAACATGGTTCCTATCGTTCTTTGACCTATAGGAGAGGCCATTATAGGTGTGGGATTTATAGCTGTTTTTTTACTTATTTTAGTTGCTGCTGTGGTACTTGTCATTTTTATTACTTGGATAATATTTTTCCACACTTGCATATATCAATTTTATATAACGTTATTCTTTGGGTTAACCTTAAAAATAAGATTACAAATAGAGTTATACCTTTTCTTATCCCACAATTATATAATATAATTTATAATACTCTTAACACCTCTTATATATATTTCTGTAATACTACACACAATGCATATACATATACTATTCTCAAAATATTATCACCACTCTTAATTTCATTCGCTATCACTCTTGTTTAAATAATCACCTTTCTCTCTATGATCCCTGCTTGTTAACAGGTGCTGCAATATTGCATCAGCCTTTTTTCTCTCTGTCTCAGTTTAATGTGTCCACAGATCCACCAAATGTCACCTTATTTCTACTTCTGTATATCCAATAAATCCAAAACGTCCACTAGTCACTTTGTCCAGATATATGTCAGTTAAGATTCAAATTTCAATGGTATTTGTTCTTCAAAAATAAGATCCAGTAATTGGTATTGAGTTTCTCCGTTGTCTCACTTCAACTTTTAATCCTTATGTTGATTTTTTCAAAGTCTCTTAATCACCCTTTGTTGCCTCTGGCCGTCTCCAGTCCTTTCTCTAGTTTCAATCTCTGCTTCTTGCAGCTTTTAAATTCCAGCCTTTCACGTTTTATAAACTTTACTGTGGGCTCTCTGCTTCTTCTCGCTGCTCTCGTTCTGCTCTAAGGCTCCCTTCTCCGCTCTATTCAATTTCAGTTGCCGCTGTGTCTCTCTCCTTATCGCTTTGCTTTTTCCGCGCCTTCTATCAAATATTCCTCACCTCCTTCAGGGGTTTCTCCTCTCCCGTACGAAGCTGTCAGTTCTACTTTTCACTTCCCTCTCAGGCTGTCGCCATCGCTCCCGGCCGGCCTTAAAGACCGGCTTCTTCTCCGCCAATTTTAAGAGTGCTGCTCCTGTCTGCTCGGGTGTTTGCTTTCCACCCGGCTTCTCTGAAGCTTCCTCTTTAATTTACCGGTCTCTCCGGGATCGGTAAAGCCCTTACCGGGCTCTTAGCGAAGAATTTCCCGGGATTTAGGAACAGAGATCTGTTCCTTCACCCGCTCCACGATGACGTCACAGCCGGAAGTCCTATATCCCAGATTCTTTGCAGGGCAATCTTTTTTAGTTTCTTCTCCAGTTGTACAAGAGACAAAGAGATCACAACTCCTAATACAAATTACGAGTTGTACAATCCAAGAAGTCTTTAATTGAAATTTTGTCTGTTTTAACAGACACAATTTTGGGAGTTTGGCAGTTTGAATAACTTTAATTTTAAACCAATAATTATATACCCTGAATTTATACAAAGCAGAAGTTGTGTAAATTCACAATTCATCTCTGAGGACAGCAGCTGAAAAATCCTTTTATCAACGCCAAAGATTCTCCTCAGATGCTTTGATTGGGTTTTTCTGGTAGTGGCATTTATTAAATGCCAAACATCAGCTTGATACATGGGATACCTTGGACTTATATTCTTTAATAATTGGGATAAGGAAGCTGGAGAGCCATGCTTTTTTTAATTTTTAGCACTAGATAAACTCTTGTCTGTGCTCTAAATGGGCTCCTTTGATGATGAGGGATCCAAGATTCAGTCTCAGAGTAAACTAACCCAGGTAAGGAAAGATGTTACCTGCTCTCTGGATTACCATCAAATAGGCATTTATGGCTATGATGTTGTATTTCAAAGACTATGACTTTTGAATTTAATTTATTAATAATCAGACAATTACTATGACAGTGTTGTTGTTGTTAGTTGCGAAGTCGTGTCCGACCCATCGCAACCCCATGGACAACGTTCCTTCAGGCCTTCCTGTCCTCTACCATCTTCTGGAGTCCATTTAAGCTCACGCCTACTGCTTCAGTGACTCCATCCAGCCACCTCATTCTCTGTCGTCCCCTTCTTCTATTGCCCTCAATCTTTCCCAGCATTAGGCTCTTCTCCACTAAGGGAGCACCTATTTAAGGGGGTCCTGGTTTATTTAGATGACATCCTTATCTTCACTGAATCAAAAGAGGAACATGTCAACCTAGTCAGTTAAAGAAACTGCGAGCTGCCCACCTATATGTCCAATTATCAAAATGCGAATTCCACCAGGAAAGAATAGACTACCTAGGTCATTGATGGCGAACCTGTTAGAGACTGAGTGCCCAAACTGCAACCCAAAATCCACTTATGCATCGTCGAGTAGGTGTGGCCCATTGGCTGGGCATGGCCCATTGGCTGGGCGTGGCTGCGGTGGTAACGGCAGTCTGGGTGGGACTAAAAAGTTCAATCAATCAATTCCAACTTTGCAAGATCTTTTTTTTTCCGCGAGAAGTTAAAATTGACTGATTGAAACCTTTTTTTTTTTTTTGCACATGGCAGAGGCCTAAAGCGAAAAGGTTTTTATAAAATCCAGCTGAAGGCCTAGGACTGGGGTGACGGCGCGCGTGCCCACAGAGAGGTCTCTGAGTGGCACCCATGCCATAGGTTCACCACCACTGCCCTAGATGAAGTGTATTTTTATTCTTTCCCCACGATGGGCAGAGGTAGGGGATTCCACAGCCTCTATCACTCTCATGGCAGATTCTTTTGACTTAGCTGGGGACTTCCCAGATTTGCTGGCTGGTGGTCGGTCTGGGTTGTGCTGGGGGGCTTTTGAGTGGCATTGTACACCCCGATGCCCCTCTCTCCTGCATTTGAAACAGCCCATTGGCTTCTTGGCCATAGCCGATGGCTTCGCTGGTTTGCGCGTCGGTTCAGGCAGTGAGCGGCTCCATTGTTTTCCTCGGCGGTGCCTCTTCAGTAGGTCGATCTCTGCTTCTTCTGCCAGGATGTACCATTCGTCGAGTTGGTGTGGGTCCCCTGGGGGCAGGCAAGCGTCATATAGTTCGTAATTCAGACCGTCTTTGAAATGGCTAAGGAGGATGTCTTCCGGCCAGTTCAGCTTGCTGGCAATGGTTCGGAATTCTTGCGTATATTCGGCTACTGGCCGTCTGCCTTGCCTCATCGTTTTGATCCTTTCGTGGGCTTTGAAGGACATGAAACGGTTGAAGTTGTTGAGCTCTCAGCATTGGAATCATGCAAATTCACCACCCAATCGGCAGCCAGCCTGTCCAGAGCAGATTGCACAATCCGGATACGGGCTTTGTCACTAGGGATGTGCTGCCCATGTTCCTCCATGTAGCCAAGGACTTGGGTTAGGAAAAACCCCAAGCGTGTCGGCTCCCCCTTGAATTTCGCGTCCAGTGGCGGGAGTCTTTGAATGGATCGGTGCCTTCTTCATCGGTATTGTGTTCCATCCAGATCGCCATCTGCAGGTCGGCGGAGGGTGGGGACTACTGGATCAGTGGATGTCCCCGGGGCTGCAGGTTCCTATTCCCCCTCAGTGTCTCTCCAGTTGCAGCTCCAGGAGTTGGTGCAGCCATGGGGCTCAGGATCCTCCTCTCCTAGGAAGCTGAGGGTTCTCTTCATCAAGTCGATAGCTTTCTCTAGGATCCAGTTCAAGTGCTGTGCCCAGCTTCCATCTTCGCTTGTGTGCAGGGATCTCTCCATCTCCTGCTTCCATCCTGGTTGGTTGGCCCTCCGTCTCAGGGTCACCTTTCTTGATTTCCCACTCGCCTTTCTTTCCAACGCCCATTGACCACCGAGGCTTCTGGTTATGCGTCTCCACCACCTCTTCTCCTGAGGAATCTGACCCTTCAGATCCGGATATTTGGCAGGTTTCCAGTCGGGGCAACAGCTCCCTCTCCGGGGGGCTTTCCCCCTTCCCCGTTTCGTCGTCTGACATGGTATTTTTTTGCAAAGTCCCCCGGCAAGGTTCTTCCTTCCAGGTTGACCAATTTTGCAGATCCTGTCTAATGTAAGGACCCACCTCAATTTACATCTTAAGAAGACAGAACTCTTGGAACGTTTCTTCCAACAGGAATCTTTATTAAGAAAAACTGACTGAAGGCATGCTAGACAGGATCTAAGGGGTCCCCCCTACCATTCAATGTTTTAAAGTGTTCCCAGGCAGCCCCACTCCACATTCCTCCCGTTGATTCAAATTGGCAGATGGTTGGGTGTTAAGTCTATCAGATCCCAGGCGTTGCAATCTTCCCCCCCTTTTCCCTCGCTGCCGGTAAAAGGAGGCTTCATAGGGAGTGAGATTAAAGGCTGATGGCCGCATTGTTATGGTTGGTACTCTCGAAGGGAATCCACAGAGGTTGTTACTTTGTAGTTGATAGAGGAAATGCCAGTCATAAACACCTGTGTTTACTCCCCCTCCCTTTGTAGTATGACAGAATCCAGAAGAGAGTAAGAATTGGTTTTTCTCAGAGTAGGTAGCTAGAAATAAAATATAATTGGATTCTGACACTCTCCTTAATCAGTTTCCATCCAATGTTCCTTGTCTGGCTTGGACAAGGGTGCTTTGGAAAACAGGTTGACCCCCTCCTCTCTGTGGCAACCCCTCAAATATTGGAACACTGCTATCATGTCAGCCCTGGTCCTTCTTTTGGCTTGATTGGCCCAAAGTCATCCAGCCAGTTTTCATGCATAAGGCAGAACTACAACTCACTGTCTCCTGATGATCAGCCCAAAGTCACCCAGCTGGCTTTCATGGGTAAGGTGGGACTAGAACTCACCATCTTCCTGTTTCTGGACTGGTGTCTTAACCACAACATCTAAGTGCCTTTTACCTGAAATCTATTTACTGAATTTATTTATATTTCATGTTCCCAGACACCCATCTCGAGGAGGAACTCTTGACACTGTGCAGTGTAATCAACATATGAAACAGCGTATAAAATTAGCTGTAAAATATTAAGATTAATTTAGGATGACTTTTTTTTTAAAAAAATGATAAGATTACAACATTGTGAAATTTCAAAGCAATAAAAATCCCAAGGTCTTTGAATAGGATAGAACTGGAAGGGATCCTGAAGGTCTTCTAGTCCAGCCCCCTGCTCGAGCAGGAGACCCTATACTGAGGGTATACTATATATCGGTATATAAATATTGGTGATTGTTCAACGTGGGTGAAAAAGGCAGAGGGAGGGCTCTCGTGGTACCAGCCAGCCCCGGGATTGTGTGGACCTTTGTGCCTGCCACACAAAGCCGCACAGCCAGGTTTCGACCACTTTGTAAAAGGCTAAGAGAATGGGGTCTTCCCTCCGCTCTGAGGGCAAAATGTTTCATAATACAGTAGCAGGGGTAGAGAAGACCCTCTTCCTAGACCCCACCGGCCGAAATTCTTTGACTGAGGGGGTCTGTAGCCTAAGTTCTCTGCCTGATGAAGAACGGTTGCAGGAACTGGGTTGACCCCCCTCTTCTTTGTGGCAGCCCCTCAACTACTGGATCATGTTACCCCAAGTCCTTCTTTTCTTAGGACTGGGTATGGCCAGTCCAAAGAAAAGAAGGACTTAGGGTAAGAGTGATGGAGTATTTGAGGGGCTGCCACAAAGAAGAGGGGGTCAACTTATTTTCCAAAGCACGAGAGGGCAGGAGAAGAAGCCATGGATGGAAACTAACTTGGAACTAAGGAGAGACTTCCTAACAGTGAGAACAATTTATCAGTGGAGCAGCTTCCTTCAGAAGTTGTGTTCATCACTGGAGGTTTTTAAGAAGAGACTGGACAGCCCCCTGCCTGAAATGGTATAGACTCTCCTGCTTGAGCAGGGGGTTGGACTAGAAGACCTCTGAGGTCCCTTCCAACTCGATTGTTCTTTGTTCTGTAATAAACAGATAAAGAACTGTACCCAAGGGGTATATAAACACCCTGAAAGAGCTCTGAGGCTGGATCAAGTCCTGGGACCTATTAAATCAATGTTCTGGATCCCAAATGGTCTCTTCTGGCTCTATTCTGATTGATTGATTGATTGATTGATTGATTGATTGATTGATTGATTGATTGATTGATTGATTGATTGATTGATTGATTGATTGATTGATTGAAAGAGTGGGATGGGCTAATGTGATAGACAAAGCTGGTTCCATAGATAGCCCAGCCCTGTACTGTGTATACCTGGATATAAAGGCAGGACGGCCTTGGAAGGTCTTCTTCCCTGGGAGAGGCTGCTCCTCTGAGACCTTTCCCTCTCGGGCACCCTTGGCAAGGCCACGGGCTCTTTCTCGCCTTGCTGGTCTATTCTATTCCATTCCATTCCATTCCATTCCATTCCACCCCATCCCACCACCTATTATTTTTAATAGGAGGACAGATAATCTGCCGAATCAAGGTGCAGTCTTACCTGATCTTCTAATCTTCCAAACTTTGCAAACTTCTGCTCTTTGCTTGTTGAATTTCCACACTCATAAAAAAGCTCGTTAGCCTCCTCTCCTCTCCTCTCCTCAACTCCACTCTGATCACCTCCGATATCGTCCACTCTACACCATTCTCCTATCCTCAGCTCTCCTCCGATCTTCTCCGCTCTCGTCCACGCCACTCTCCTCTCTTCAACTCAACTGAATGCAACACAACTCAACTCCTCTCCTCTCCTCACCTCAACTCGCCTCAGATTTCCTGTCAAGTTTGCCTTTATATATCTGCCCTCAGGGGCGACATCACAGCATTATTTATGACCTCATGGGGGGCAGCTGATACCATGACCCAAGGAGCCTCTTACTTCCCAAAATAATGGAGATGGGATATGGAGAATCCCCTTAAATAGATGCATTGTTACATAGATACATACAGAGACACGGTCCCTTCCAGCTCTAGGCTTCTATTGTCTATTTCCTTTTCATTGTAGCCTTAATCTCCAAAGAGGGAACAAATTAGGGTTAAAACTAATAAGTGACAATAGCCTCACACTTTCATTAAATTGTAACAACTTTGTGTAAAAATCACAAATTTGGTCCCTTTAAGACATGTGTGGCCTTCAATCCCCAGAATCCAGCTGGCTTACTAGGGAATTCTGGGAGATGAAGTCCACACAGGCCTTTAAAATGGCCAGGTTTGAGAAACACCACATAATCCATCAATATTGATCTCTTTTCAAACTACTCTGACTCCCATTTGATTCTGACTCCAGTTCAAGACAGATCATCTCTCAAAACCCTCCAAAGGAGCCGGAATCCTCCATTGGTCACTCTGGCCTGGCTTTGGTGTTTCTGATGACTGGAGAAGGGGGTGACCATTCGAATTAAGATGGACACCCCCATTACTTACAATTTCCATCTTCAGTAGGAAAGCCAGGCGTGTGGCTTTGAGACGGTCTCTCTCTTTCAGCCTTGGCCCACCTCACAAGGTTGTTTTTGAGGGAAGGATGGAGCCCAAGTTATGTTCATTGCCTTGACCTATTTAAAGAAATAATAAAGGTGGGATAAAAGTCAACTTTATTAAAAATAAAAATAAGTAAGTACTTCAGTCCCCAGGCAGAGAGTGTTTGGGAAATAATTATATCTGGCCAATGGTGTCCCTTTTCGGTTAATTTCCCCAAATCCTTGGACCAGGTCAATTTCTACCTTTGGGGGCCCAAGGCCCATCCAACTGGGACATCCTGAAGCCACGTTTTGGGCCCCTGAATCTTGCAGAGTTTTCCCAGCGCAAAGCATGGCTGCCGGCCGGCTGGCCCCAGTCCATCTCTGGAGACCTACACCTTCCAGGTGGCGGGTGGGGAGTCTGGTCCCAGGTAGGGAGGCTCCTGACACGGCAGGTAGGAGCCCTTCTGGGGTGCTGGGGCTGAACCCCCTTTTCTCCTCCCCCAAATGGGCCTTCACGGGAACCGTCTCTTCCTCCGGACAAGCCCAGACTAGCGAGACCCTGGCGAGGCCCACAGAGCCAGCCGTCCACTTCAGCGGTCCAGCCCCACCAAGGATACTGGATGTTGCCATGGTGAGCTCCGGCCAATGGGGTTAGGGGGAGCCCCTGACGTCACCAGCTGAGGCTTTGATTGGCCTGGACCGGAGATTGGAAAAACCCTCCTCAACCGCCTGCCTGGCCTAGGAAGGGATTGGTGGCTCTGGAGGGGCTTCTGCAGCCGCCCTGGAAATAGTGACCGTTTTTCAGACTTATGACCGTTGCAGTACCCCATTGTCTCGTTGTGGGAAAAAGAGCTCATTGTTTTTACAGAGCTGGGAGAGGCCATGCTAGCTTGTGGAGCAAATACATTGCATACATTTTAATCTCATGAGCCTAGCTTGAAGCTGGAGAATTGTATCTAGGAAGGTCTCTGCTATGCTGAAAACCCCTCCTAACCAGAATCTACTGATAGGATAGTAACTTTAGAGACAACCCTAGGAACTGACAACCATAGAAGGAAACTCGTAAATAAGGGCCGGGGTCATAAAATTAGAGTAGTGGGAGATGTAATCAGGGGCAGAGATAATTATTATTCCCTTTAGGGGCTTTGGAGAGGTTGTGAGGACAGGATTACAGCCGGATTGCGAAGCCAATGAAGAAGAGGTGGGAGGTGAACGTGTAAAGGCAATGGAGAATATAGAGAAGGAATATTGAAGGTTTGAGGTGTGTCCACTGTGTGCTTGTAAAGGAGTACAAATAAATTACCATTGTTTTCCCTTGGAAGTTTTGGCTTGTGATTTTTATTGCAACTAGACAACGAATCCCACATTGTTATTGCGACACAGGAACTAAGTGGTTAGAGTAGTGGGAAAAGGGAGTCGGAAGAGACCCCGGAGGTCATCTGTCCCACTGCCCAGCGCAGGGCCTCCTAGGGCGGGTTTCCCACCCTGAGCAGCTTGAAGATGTCCGGACTTCAACTCCCAGAATTCCCTAGGCAGCACTCAGGGTCCTCAATCCTCTCTCCATGCTTTAGCTGTTCCTCACACTGCCTGCAAGGAGCGGTCTACAGTCCGGCCTTTCAGTCCCAGCTGGCCCACCAGGCAGCGAGGAGGACAGCTAAAGCTGTCAAAGACCCTGCAGCGTCCTCCATTTTGTGGCCTCTTTCCTGAGGGGAATCTTCCTCCCTCCATTTCAAGGGGGGGGAAACCGCAGCGAGATTTTCTCTCCTCTCCAGCCGGGGGTCAGGGAAGGTTCCCCAAAGGGGGGAGGTTGGGGGGCAGAGGGGGGTTCTTTTGGGGAGGTCCCAGAGGATCCCAGGGCTGGAGGGTCCCCCGGAGGTCACCTAGTCTGACCCCGGCCCAAGCAGGAGCCCCTACCGCCCCCCTCTGGGGCCCCCCAGCTGCTTGTGTGCCCTTGGAGGGCCGCGTGTCCCATCAGATGGGAAAGCGGGGAATGGGGCTGTGGCCCTCCCTGGGCTGCCTTCCTCTCCCCCTCCTGCCAGGGATCGGGAGGAAGGATGGACGCTGCTGCTTGACGGACTTTCTCCCCCCCCAAAGTCTGGACTGGGCGGATGGCCCCAAAGCGCCTCCCCAGCCGCCCCTTCCAGAGGTGGAGACCACAACTCCCATCGTCCTCAGCCCCTGCTAGGCAGTCCACAGAGGCCGAAGACGGAGTTCTGGAGGAGGCTCTTCTGTCCCCCGAGGGGGCTGGTGGGCTCAGTGGTCGCAGCCGGAGAGGAGGAGGAGGAGGAGGAGGCCCTCCTGGAAGTGCCCCGCCAGCCATTCCTGCCCCAGGGAGGTTTGGGGCAGGAGAGCCTCGCTCAGCCCCCGGGATGGTTTGGCGACTCTGCCCAGGTCTGAGACGTCGGGAAGGGGCTGAATCCGCAGGGCGCCCCCTGCTTTGCCCAGTCGTGGCTTGGAGCAGGCTAAGAACCAGCCAGGATGGCTCCCAAGCCAGGATCAGGGTTGGGGGCTCATAGGGAAGTCCGGTTAACTGTGGTGTGCTTCCCCTCTGATGGCCGTAAGAAACCATGGTTTGTGCGTTACACAAGACCGGCCGATGACTGGGGATCCCTTCGGGTGTTTGTCTTGTTTTCCAAAACGGAGGTCACATCTTCAGACCAGTCTGGAGGGCCAGGGGGGACCCTCCTCTTCCTCAGGGTCACGGAGGGAGTCCGGCCGCCTTTCCCCCCCAGGCAATGCCGGAGCCCCCTTGGGAGAGCCGGCCCTGCATGGCTTCTCCCCGACAGGAGCCTCTCCCAGAAAGAGAGGCAGCCCAAGCAAGGCTGGAGAAACCCACAGGCAACCCTGGAACCCATAAACCAGGTTACTCTCTTCCCAGGAATGGGAGGTTTGGGGTCTGCCCTGGACCCCCTCCTCCTTCCTGGCCATCCCTGGCCTTCTCTATGGGTCTCAGCTTGGCTTTCCCTGAGCACCCATGCATGGGAACAGGTGGCAGGGGAACATGGAACATGGGCTTCCACATTCCTGGGTCTCTGAAGATGGAAGTTGAGTTTTGCAGATCAGCTTTCCATCTGCAACACGAGGGTCCTGAGCTCCCCTTCCCCCCTCCCCTTCCTTCCATCCATGGGGCGAGAGGCTGCTTTGATTTCCCCATCTCTTTTCACTTGGTTTTTTTTTCTAACTTCTCTCTGTCTGCTTCTTTGTGTGTGTGTGATTTTTTTTTAACTCTGCAAAGTTCTGGTAACTAGTTTTTCACTAAAGTTGATTTTGTTCAATAGACTGGCTGCACTATTGCATCAGCCTTTTGTGTGGTGCCCTTGAGCATTAACTTTCAAAATAAAGTAAACTTTGGTTTCAACTCAGCAGGCAGCTATTTCAGATCCGTGACATGCTCAGGCATGAACTAGCCCCTGCCATTCAAATGGTCAGCAAGAATTCCCATCTCTTGCCCAATCTCACACTTGGCTACAACATCCATGGCAACTATTGGAGCACTTTCCGCACTTCAGATGCCTCGCTGGACATTCTCTCTCCTGGAGAAGGGAATGTCTCCAACTACGGCTGTGGAAGGAAGGACGACCTCTTGACTCCTCTTGATGGAGCTGACAGGGACATCTCCATCCAGATGTCAACGTTAGCAGGCACCTACAAAGTCCCCCAGGTTTGTGTGTGTTTTTCTGTATCTGGTAAAGGGAGAGGTGGTGGGTGAGCAATAGAATTCAAGAGCTGCTTTTCTCTATATTAGCAAAAATGTCAGCTATATTTTAACCTATTATGTTCATGTTGAAATTAATCCTAAAAGGCCTGAAATGCAAGGAAATTCAACATTCTCTGGAGAAGACATTCTACCAACTATTTAACTGATCAAAAAATATCCCTAGTTGTTGGGGCTTCTATTGGCATGTTCATTTTCACATATAAATAATGCCTGCCATATCCAGTTGGATTGAAGTTGGCAATAGTAGCATTTTATCTATCTAAAAAGTGGCATAAAAAGGACTCTAGGAATTGTAGGCCAAATAGACTAACAGATATTGTGGCCAAAATTTATGCCACGATCCTCTTAGTTTAACTTGAGAAAAATGCATTCCTTGCAGAAGAACCAGAAGGTTTTAGGTAGAGTTAAAAACTGTATAGATTTTATAATAAATGATGCATAAGTTAATCTAATATTGGCAACAAATTTCTCTTGAAATATCTAATTACAAAATATATCAGTGAGGTAAACCATGGTTTGCTGGCTTTATAGATGTCAGTGCAGCCTTTGACACAATAAACAGAGAAACATTTTGTAGGAAATTGATTGCCCTCAAAGTGGGGCTCAGACTATTGGCTCTGATCCAATCCCTTTGTACAAGTCCTTGTTTCAGAGGGAAGTTTGGGCTCACTGGAGCCACGAGAAGAAGGATCAACTCTTATCAAGGGGGAAGGGAAGGGTGTATATTTGAACCCTTGTTATTCTGTATAGATATGAATGACTTGCTAGGACTAATGAAGGATCCAAAAACGGATCATAAATAAATGTTATTTCATTCTTTGACAAAAATTACTAAATAGGTGGACCAGGGAAATGCAGTGGAGATAGTATACTTGCATTTCAGAAATCCTTTGACAAAGTAAACCACCAACTACTTCTTGGTGAGCTAAAAACATTCGGGAGAGACAGCATCCCCACCATGTGGACTCAGCGTGTGGCCCTCAATGGAACTCCATCTGCGTGGAGGGAAATAAGCAGAGGGACACCCCAAGGCTCCGTTTTACACCCAGTTGTAAGGACCTGCCTCAGCTACCTTCCCAAGAAAGTAAAACTCTTGAAGCGGTTTGCATTTCAAAAGGAACTTTTACTGAGAGAGAGTGATTGCAGAGAATCCTGGCAGAGTCTGACAATTCCTACATGAAGCATTAAGGAATTCCCCCTGTTCAACCCCCACCCCATGCCCCGTGTCCATCCATAGCCAATAAAACGTCGCAAAGGTGTTGTGAGAACTCTGGAGGCAGGAGGGTGAGAAGAGGTCGTCCTCGGATCATCATGACCTTGAGTGCCAGGCTGGAACCGGTTGAGAGGGAGCCTGTGCAGATGGTTAATTGTCCCCCCCACAACTCCCAAGCAGTTACAGCAAAAGCAAAAGCATGCAAAACAATTCCCCCACAAAGCCTTCCCCCCTCAGAATGGCAGCGTTCTGGTCATAAAAGACTTAGATGAGGGAGTAGAAGGGGAACTCATCAAATTTGCACATGACACTAAAGTGGCAGGAGTAGCCAAAACCCCAGAAGATAAGCTCGCGATCCAAAAAGGTCTTGACAGAATTGAACAATGGGTCTATCGAACCAAATGAAATTCAGTGTAGAGAAAAGTAAGGTTTTACACTTGGGCACGAAAAACCAAATGTACATGTACAGATTAAGGGAAACCTGGCTCAATAGCAGTGAGAGGGATCTTGGAGTCCGAGTGGATGATCACTTTAATATGAGCCAGCATTGTGTGGCAGCAGCCAAAAAAAGCTAATACAATCCTAGGTTGCATCAACAGAGGGAGAGAATCAAGATCACGTGAAGCATTAGTGCCGCTTTATAAAAGCCTTAGGAAGACCACACTTAGAATACTGCAAACAGTTTTGGTCGCCATGTTATAAAAATCATGTAGAGACTCTGGAAAGAGTGCAGGAAAGATGATTAAGGACCTGGAAACTAAAACATATGAGGAATAGTTGCAGGAATTGGGCATGGCTGGTGTAAGTGAAAAGGACTAGGGGTGACATAATAGCAGTGGACCAATATTTGAGGGACTGCCACAAAGAAGAGGGAGGGGGGTCCACCTATTCGCCAAAGCACCAGAAAGCAAGGCAAGAAACGATGGACACTAATCAAGGAGAGAAGCAACCTGGAATTAAGGAGAAACTTCCTAACAGCCAGGACAATTAACCAATGGAACAGCTTGCCTTCAGAAGTTGCAGGTGCTTCATCACTGGAGTTTTTAAAGAAAAGATTGGACAGCCACCTGTCTGAAATGGTATAGGGTCTCCTGCTTGAGCAGGGGGTTGGACTAGAAGACCTCCAAGATCCCTTCCAATTCTTTTATATTGTTATAAGGTCTGTTATAGGTAAAAATGTTTAGCGCGCTAAATATCTCTCGGAACACGCTGATTTACACCGTTAATGAGATATTTCCATAGTTACACTTTGGATTGTATACCCTGTGAAGACGCCTTGGATCCTTATGTCATAATAATTATCTAATTATTTAGAACATTTGCAGTACTCAGCTGACCCTGAAGACACAGATAAGCCTCCAGCTAGCTTTAAGGACTTGCTAAAAGAATGCAAATGAACAGCTGCCTGCAGGAGTATAAATCTTTCCATTTTGCACCATCCAGTCAGAGCTGAAGAAGCTTCTTGGATGAGAAGCGAAAAGTCTTCAAAGAAAAACCAGAAGGTCCAGTTGCCTCGTGAAAAAGCATCTTTGGGATAGCCCAATCACAGCCTCTGAGGAGTATCTTGGGGTGAATAAAAGGACTTCAGCTGCTGCCTTCAGAGCTGATTTGGGAATTTACACAATTTCTTCTTTCTCTAAAATCAGAAAATATGGGTATTGGCATAAAATTTAACCTATGGAAACTGACAGACTCAGAAAATTGTAGCTGTTAGAACAGACAAAACTTCAATTAAACACCTCTTAGATTATACAACTGACAAATTGTATTAGCACCTGAGGTCTCCCTGTTTCTTGTAAAACTGGAGAAGAAGCTCAAAAGATTCCTCCACAAAGAATCTGGGCTATAGAAGCAGAAAAAGATTCAGCAATCCTCAAAAATTATAATAGGCCCTTTACTGGAATAGAATACTTCAGTTGGCATTTGCATGTGTTAATCTAATTGAGGTAAATTGTAGGGGTGATACAGTAATATGATTTAAATTATTGTTTTTAAATGTTTAGTGTTTTCCATTTTTATTATACAATCTTGCTAATATTCTGTCTTTAATATTTTAAACAATATCCGATTAACAAACTATTCTAATACATTCATGAGAACCAGGTTGGATTTATTAAAATCTAATATTTTGGACTTAATCTGACCCCAAACATAACACAGCATTCTTCATTGCTTTTTCAGATCATTGATGAAAGAGCTGGAGAGGCTCTGAGTGATAAAAGTCAATTCCCTTTTTTCCACCAGATGCTCCCCAAAGAAGGGTTCCAGGACCCAGCAATTGTCCAGCTGCTGCTCCATTTCAGATGGGCCTTGATTGGCCTCTTTGCTTCAGACACAGAGAAGGGGGAGGATTGCATGAGGACTTTCACTCTCCCTCCCTCAGCCACAACCATCCCAGACTGGCCCATAAACACTGACCCTGCCAGCCATCATGGCTTGGTCCAACCATGGTTTTACTGCAAAGCTTTTTGATCAGAGTAGATGTAAGCCCACATCACCATCATACCATATGCTGCAATCCTGGCTGACCATAAGACTCAATGCTGGTCAGTTGGGTGATATTGGGGCCGGTGTGCCCCAAGCACACTCAGAGCCTACTTTTACCCCAAGTTCATGTTAACCTGTGTAAACCACCATCTCTAACCTACAGGCTGTTTTGCAAACTGATTTTCTCATTGCCTGTCTTTCACCGGCGAGGCAGTCCCTGTTGTATAGCGACACACTCTTCAGAAGAATGTGCAGCCTTTCCAACATCTTTATTTTGTGGCTGCCGCTACCTCGTTTTGGGCCAGGTGTTTGTGGCTTCTGTTGTTGTTTATTTCTCCTGGAGTTAAGAACGCTTCTTTGTGATGCAGACCAAGGAAACCTGGAATTAACCAAACCACCTTGAGCCCTAATAACCAACTTTATTACTGGCAGGGGAAGAAAAAATGGGGGAGGGGCTGATTTTTGTTTTTGTTGTTTGTTTTGTGTTATGTTTTGTGGTTGCTGCACAAGCTGCAGAATGAAACCTGACAATCTCCTGAAGACCAGCGGGAGACAGATTGGTGTGGATGCAAGCCTGGGCTTTGCAGGGGGGTGTGTGTGTCAGCTGGACGGTTGGCCCTGATCCTCCTTCCTTTGTCCGATTTATCTCGGCTGTGCAAGTTCTCCAAAACCTGCTCCTGTGCACCGGCCACCTGGAGGAATACCAGGCTCTGGGGAAGAAGGGCTGCTGGAGGATGCTGTTGAGCCCTGACCGTTTATTGGAAGCCATTTCCCACCTGGTCGGGTAAGACATTAAAAGTCCAAAGAGCTTGGCTATAGAGAGAGAGGGGAGGGGAGGGGGAGGGAGAGGGAAGGGGGAGAGAGACAGAGGGGGAGAGAGAAAGAGGGAAAGGGAGGGTGGGAGAGGAAGAGGGAGGGGAGCGGGAGAGGGAGGGAGAGAGAAAAAAGGAGAGGGAGGGTGAGAGATGGAGAGGGAGGCAAGGGGAGAAGAAGAGAGACGGAGGGAGAGAGAAAGAAAGGGAGAGGGGAGAGGAAGACAGAAAGGGAGAGGAAGAGGGAGGGAAGGGAGAGGGAGAGAGAAAGGGAAAGGTGGGAGAGGGAGGGGAGAGAGAAAAAGGGGAGGGAGAAGGAGAGGGGGAGAGGAAGAGGAAGAGGAAGAAAGAAATGGGGAGAAGGAAACTGAGGGAGAGGGAGGCAAGGGGGAGGAAGAGGGGGAGAGGAGGCAAGGGAAGAGGGAGAGAGAGGAAGAGGGAAGGAAGGAGAGGGAGAGATGGGGAGAGGGAGATAGAGGGAGAGAGAAAGAGGGAGGAAAGGGAGGGAAGGGGAGAGAAAGAAAGGGAGAGGGAGGGAGGGAGGGAGGGAGAAAGGAGGGAGAGGAAGAGAGAGAGAAGGGGATCAAAGGGGGGGGGGGGGCAGACAGCCACTAACTTTTGCAGTGATTTGCATTCATTTGTCTAAACGTTGCAAGATCCAGACTTCTGTAGCCCATTCAATATCCACAAGCATTTTAAATAACCACATGCTTGTTTTTAATCCACATTATATGTCCACCTGGTTCTTTTTAACTTGGTTTGGATTTCTTTATTTATGAACTGTTGTTAAACACCCATGGAGGGTGGGCAGCCATAGAAATTCTCTAAATTGAGTCATTTATTCAATCACTTTATCGATGATTCAGGTAATGATTTCTCTAACTTGGTGATTCTTCTCACCTGCAGATCTTGTCTGATCTCGCCGTACTTGATCTCTTAGGACCTTGTTCACGTTCTCTACAGCACAACTCAAGCTGATGTTTAGACAGGCCAACACATACAAGCGCCATTCTGACATAAAGGTGAAGACCATTGGGATGGCTTTCTTCTTGGAGGTGAGCAGATGTTGTGGTGCACCTCAACGTTCTGGAGGTCAAGGAAAGTGGCCCAGGGTTCACGAGAACTTTGTTGTTAGAAACTAGAAGTTATGGATGCTCCATCACTGGAGGTTTTGAAGAAGAGATTGGACAGCCCTTTGTCTCAAATGGTAGACCATGCGTTGAATTAGCAGGTCAGTCCCAGAATTTGGAATGGTGTGTTGTGCAGGTTCTGAGGTTTTGCTTGATAAAAAATACAGGAAACCAGAAGTTGCCTTTAAGCTTTACTTTTTTATTCAGCTGAACAAAGACGGGCTCCTCTGAAAGAGAGAAGGCCCGAATGAGAAGAAATCCTTGTATTTATTCCTTCTGATTACATAAGCAATCCACCCGGCAAAGCTGACACACATAAGACAAAGGTTTCACCCAGTAAGTCTGGCACACTGTAGCTAAGAAGGGAGAAAGCAGAAGTAGCTAAAAATGTTCCCTTTGTGTGGTTTCCCTAAAGACATCGTACGTTCCCGGGTGGGTTAGGACATGGGGTGTTTTCCTTGCTGCCCTTTCATGACCTGCATCCATGACTCTGCAAGTGCCCAAAGACAGCAGGGCCATCTGCACATATTCACAACTGATACTTCCTATGCTGTCTCCTAATTTGGGTCAACAGGTGAACAATTTGCACGCTGGCCATCTGGGCAGTTCAGATCTGGGAAACCAGGTGAGCATGCTTATTTAGAAGTGAGGGTCCTTGGTGCTCTCTGAACTTGGTGGATTTCTTGCACACGTTTCATGATCCAACTACGTGACATCATCAGTGCTAGAAGGGAGTGGGATATGCCAGGAGGAGGAGGAGGACTGTGGAGTCTTTGGTGCTCTCTGAGCTTGACTGTTCTCTCACAGAGATTTCATGGCCCAACTAGGTAACATCGTCAGTGCTAGAAGGGAGGGGGATAGATAGATAGATAGATAGATAGATAGATAGATAGATAGATAGATAGATAGATAGATAGATAGATAGATAGATTGGGGGGGGATGGATGGATGGATGGATGGATGGATGGATGGAGGATGGATGGATGGATGGATGGATGATGGATGAGGAGAGAGAGAGAGGAGAGAGAGAGAGAGAGAGAGAGAGAGAAATTTATTACGGATCAAGACCTGTACAAAAGTAACTTAACCAAGCAGGATCCAAAAGTACAATTAACAGTTTAGTAGCCTAATTCATGGAGTCCTTTTGTTAACAAGGCTGGATATGATATACCTTTATGGCTAAGGCATGCAATTTATCTATTAATGCACATTACAGTATGCCAAGGTTGCTTTTTTGTAAGAATCTGGTGTATAATCTTCTAGAAGTCCCAGGTAAAAGTAAGCATGAGAGGCTAGTCAACTAAAAATCCTGACATGACCTAAATATTGTCTATCGGGAAGTTCTTTTCTATTCCAATTTCTTCATCCAGGAAGCTTTATGTAAAATTCACGGGTTGAGGTTTTTAAACTTTGTGTCCAAAGTCCAGAAGTATCTACCTTAAATCATAATGGATATGGCCTACATCAGAAGAAACAAGTGTGCAATCAGATAGTTTTATATATGGGAATAAACCAGTGAAATCAGAGGAAATGGGGAATACAACAAAGAAACAAAATAATATCAGAACAGTCTGGCCTTCGTATAGTCAGTCCATGTTCTCAGTGGGGGCGCTTGTTGGGAGATCATTATGATGGGTGATGTTGTCACCGAAAATTAAATATTGTTGGTTATTAGATGCATTTAACCAGGAATTAGGCAAGTTTTGCGAGACTATGGGGACATCATCCACAACAGCAAGGGTAACCCCACCGTTTGTTTGGGGCACTGAAGCAAGCCTCTCTCTCTCTGCCTCTGGTCACCCTCTGATAGCCACTTTCTCAGCAGAATCCCCAACTATCCCCCACGTAATTTTATGTCAGTTTTGGGGGGGATACAATTGGGGGTCATCTTGTGAGGGGGTGTTAAAGGCACTTCCGACTCTAGTGAAGGTGGTAGATGGGTTGTATCCTTAGAGTCTGCAGGCTTAAAGGGCCCTGGGACAGTTTGTCTTTCTGCTGTTTATCAGGGTCTGAGTAAGTCAGTGTGGTTATCCCACTGTCAGCCTGCGTGACAATACCTTTTTTTTGCTATTGAGGAAAAAGTAGATTGTTGGGTAACTATGTTGTCTCTGCCTTTTGAAAAAGCACCTTTGGGACAACCGTGTCCTGGATGACTGAGAATCTCCATAGACATATCGGTTTAATTGTGCTACTGTCCAGTCTCCATTTAGCTAGCTTGATAATCAGCACATCATTGGGTGCTTTGTCAAAGACTTTGCTGAAATCAAGACATATTATCTCTACCACATTCCCACTATCTATTATGGACATTTTGGGGGATTTATTTTTGTTTGCTTTGGTTCTTTTGACTTCTGGCAACTGCCTGCAGTAGCCTCCATAGAGGTTTTTTTTTTTGGCAGGAATATTTTGGAAGTGGTTTGTCCTTGTCTCCTTCCTAGGACTGAGGGAGTTTGACTGACCAAGATCACCCAGCTGGAATCAGGCCTAATGAAGGACTAGAACTTAGGCTTTCTTGGTTTCTAGTCTTTAACCTCTACACCAAGCTGATTTTCTGTTAAGGGAATGCAATGGGTTGTGAGAACCTTGAACAACAGACTGAATCAGAATAGAGCTGGAAGGTACCTTGGAGGTCTTCTAGTCCAGCCTCCTGCTCAAGCAGGAGATCCTACACCATTTCAGACAAGTGGTTGCCCAGTCTCTTCTTAAAAACCTCCAGTGATGAACCACCCACAATGTCTGAAGGCAAGCTGTTCCACAGGTTAATTGTCCTGACCATTAAGAAGTTTCTCCTTAGTTCCAGGTTGCTTCTCTCCTTGACTAGTTTCCATCCATTGCTTCTTGTCCTGCCTTCAGGTGCTTTGGGGTTGACCCCCCTCTTCTTTGTGGCAGCCCCTCAAATACTGGAAGACTGCTATCATGTCCCCCCTAGTCCTTCTTTTCTCTAGACTGGCCAAACGCAAATCCTGCAACCGTTCTTCATATGTTTTAGTCTCTAGGCCTTTAATCATCTTAGTTGCTCTTCTCTGCACAAGTCTCAACATCTTTTTTGTGATGTGATGACCAAAACTGGATGCAGACTGCAACCCACACAACACTCAGGTAAACAAAATCTGAGACCAGGGCGGAAATGTACGTGAGAAAACGTCTCAAACTTGATCCTCCCTTGTTTTCTTGAAGAGAAAGTCGGGATGGGTTCCATTCCTGTAACCCTACAATAAAAGTAGCATTCATAACTTCCATCATCTTAATCTGATAGGCCTCAATTACCCACTCAGCAAAACAAAGTAAGATTAATCTGGCCATTGTTTATCTTGACAATTCCATGCTAATTGTTGGTAACTGCTGTAAAATGCTTGCAGATCAACCTCTATGGTAGGATCTAGACCACTGTTTTCCAATCTTAGCAGCTTTCAGGTGTGTGGACTTCAATTGTCAGAATTCCCCAGCCAGTATCCTGGCTGGAGAGTTCTGGGAGTTGAAGTCCTCACGTCTTAAAATAGCCAAGGTTGAGAAGTACTATCTAGGCTAGTGTTTTTCAGTCTGCACAGCTTTAAGATGTGTGGACGTCAATTCCTGGACTTCTCCAGCCTGCAGAGTTGAAATCCATACAACTTAAAGTGTCTGAGATCAAGCAACACCAGTCTAGATTTTTATAGATACGGAGAGTGTTCGTTTTTCTAGACACAGTGCGTGTTATTCTAGATTTTCTAGACCGATGCGTGCTTTGGTGCAGCTGAAGAGAGTGGCAACCTTCGTTCTCTTCCACTCCTCTGGCACTTCTCCAGCTCTCTAGGAGGGCTCAAGGATAGTCAAGTTCAGAATCAGAATAGAGCTGGAAGGGACCTTGGAGGTCTTCTAGTCCAGCCTCCTGCTCAAGCAGGAGATCCTACACCATTTCAGACAAATGGTTGCCCAGTCTCTTCTTAAAAACCTCCAGTGATGAACCACCCACAATGTCTGAAGGCAAGCTGTTCCGCTGGTTAATTGTCCTGGCTGTTAGGAACTTTCTCCTTAGTTCCAGGTTGCTTCTCTCCTTCATTAGTTTCCATCCATTGCTTCTTGTCCTGCCTTCTGCTGCTTTGGAAAATAAATTGACCCTCTCCTCTTTCTGGCAGACTCTCAAATACTCTCAAAGGATCACTGGAAAGCTTACACCCTGCTTTATATTACTAGAACACAGTTGTTGTTGAACTATTTCTAAGCATTTTTGATAAAATTAAAATTCTGCAGATGGTTACCCAGGCTATCTTTGCAGGAGAAAAAGAGAGAAAGAGAGAGGATCAGTTTGTCCTGATTTGGTTAACTTACATCAGCAAAATTTTCCAAGAGGTGCGGGATCAGATGGACTGCCTTGTGTCCATGGGTCTCAACATCCAGGTGTCGGAACATGGCCTCCATTGTCCGGAGAGCTTCTTTGGTAATATTCCTATCTGAGTGAGTCGCACAGTTTATCACAGGAATTAAAAGTGACTCTAAATTCTTATTCTGGAGGAAGTGGGGAAAGAAGCTAGAAACAATTAAACATGGTCACTGTAGTTCTCTAGTAGAGATCAATGACAAAGACAAACCCACAGAACATAGAATAATAGGGTTGGAAAGGAACTTGCGCAAGCAGGAGACCCTATGCTATTCTGGACAAATGGCTGTCCGGTCTTTTCTTGAAAACCTCCAGTGATGGAGCACCCACAACCTCTGGAGGCAACTTCCGTTCCACTGATGAACAGAATAACAGTCGAAAGGGACCTTGGAGGTCTTCTAGTCCAACTCCCTGCTCAAGCAGGAGACCCTCTACCATCCCAGACAAATGGCTGTCCAGTTTCTTCTTAAAAACGTCCATTGATGGAGCACCCACAACTTCTGAAGGCAAGCCATTCCACAGATTAATGGTGCTCACTGTCAGGAAGTTTCTCCTTAGTTCCAGGTTGCTTCTCTCCTTGATTAGTTTCCATCTGTTGCTTCTTGCCCTGCCTTCAGGTGCTTTGGAGAACAGGTTGATCCCCTCTTCTCCATGGCAGCCCCTCAAATATTGAAAGACTCTTGTCATCCTAGTCCTTTTTTTTTTTGGTTGGAGTAGATCTAACTCGTTCCCCAATTGTTCATCATATATTTTGGGTCCAGCTAAAGCAAACTGAAGGGAAACACTTCATTTTACACAGTTAAACTTACCATAATATGCCCCATTTCAAGCGCATAAACATATGCACTTAGAACATAGAACATTGTATGATATAGAAGAAATTTCACGGGAGAAAACGATTCAATATTTGGAAATGAATAATTTACCAAAAATCTCAGAAAACTTTAAAATCATGTTAAATGAAAAAATAACAACGATGGAATTAACAGAGGCTACAACTTCCTTAGAAGAATGAGACTCCATGAAAAGTCTCCAAAAAGAGGTAGGAGAAAACAATTGCTCAAGGGTCTCGTTAAAGGCTACTAATGTCTTTAATCAATGTGAATAAGTTTGTTTGTTTGTTTGTTTTAAATAGTGTATTTTTTCAGTGTTGCAGAAAGAACAATTTGGACTTCCTGCAATAACATCTATACACCAACAACGTGTTTGAGGTACATAATATATAGTTGCATTCAGTATACAAGACATTAACAATGACATTAACACTTGAATACTTGCATCCAGTTTTAGTGTTTTGAATCATTGTCAGTAATTTGTCTTTTTAAAATATGGTATTTTGTCAATGTTGCAGGAAGAACAATGAAGGCTTCCTCCTATGACATCTACAAAGAAGACTGGAGATCTGTTGAGGTATATAATATATAGCTGCAGTCAGTATACAAGACATTAACAGTGAAAATAAATACGACTCCTTTTGGTTAGTTTATTTTTATTTCCTTGCAGATTAAATCAAAGTCCATCTTTAAGATTCTAAACTGGAAAATACGTCTTTTAAAGAGAGGTGTGGCCCCCTTCCCCAATATTTTTGTTACTTGTCCTTGCTGAGGCATGTACCGGATGGGCATCCTCTTTTGTGGAGCACCTGCTCTGCCTTTTGGGAGAAGAAGCAGTGTCTGAACCTGTGCCAGCCTTAATGACACGTCCAGAGCCTTTCAGGTGCTGCCGCCAGGTATTATACATATCCGGCCATGTGACACCTACTGCTAATGTGACAGGCAGCCCCTTTCACAACATCCTTCCTGTCTGTGACTGTGAAGTCGCTTTCCCCCTCTTTACCTATCACATATGGCCACACCTGTGGGACAGCCATAGGTTCTGCTTCTTGTGCATGCACAAATTTGGTAGAAGAGCCCCAACGTTGAGCTTGTGGTGGAAACAGCTGCCCGAGAGGTTTATCAGGTCCCCACCTCCCACCACGAAGTCCTGAAGAATGGAGGCAAAATGCAGGTCAGGCTTGGATAAATCCTCTAAATTCTCAAAACATTCAGAGACTGGGCTGACTTCTTGCGCAGAGTCTGGGCCACCCCAAACCCCCATGTCCCCGTTTTAGCTTCTCTCTCCCCAGACCAGGAAGTCTGATTCACAATTCATTTTATATTTTTATTTTTTTATAGTTGTTTGCCCCCCAAAGTCACTGATTTGACATGTGTTGCTACACAAATTCAGTAATTCAATAATTATTTAATTAAATACTATCATTTTAGTAGTATTCAGCAAATTTACCAAAAACGAGTATATTCAGTTGATCTGTTCTCAATTCCGATTGGTAATTCTTTGATGCCACCTTGCTACCCATCAGGAAAGTGTCCGAGGAAATAAATCCAGTTTGATAAACCTGAGGTGTCTTTGTTTATGTGTGTATGACAACAATGACCTAAAATAAATAATGATGAAATTCATTATTCATGAAGTTCATAGGGGCAGAAGGGATTTACAGAAGCTGAACTTTTCAGTGTCCTTAGTGGCATATTTTGTTAATTCTTACGATTTTGATTGCTTTTAAACTCTCTCCTTCACACAACTGCCAAATTCCCAGGCATTCAAAAGATCTTAGGACACATCAGGAAGAGGCAGGGCGTAATTTACATTTCATGAAATTTCCTGCTCTGTTCTCCATCATTTACAGAAAGACAAGCAGAATCAAGATCTGAGTTGCAGGGTTCAAAAACAAGAGGGGGAGAAGGCGGAAGTCCTGAGAGGAAATAACGATATTAAAGAAGAACTTAAAAGGTGAGAAATATTTAGATAGCAATCCTGACTTTTTTCTTTCAGATTCAAATGGATTTATTGGAGCCCTGAGGCCAGACATAAACAAGATACCTTTTTATATATCTTAGGAAAAAAAATTAGGAAAAAAAAAACAATATAAAATGGACAATAAGTTATATAATGGACTATAATACGCTTGGCGATTTGAGTAAAAAAAGCTAAGGGGGCTTATTTTTCTCTTTTCTTCTTAATTTTTGGGAAGACAGAAATCTCAAGGCTGCTGTTGGAAAAAGAGGAGCTCCGACTGAAGAACAAGGAGTGTATGGTGAAAAAGGACCAATTGCAGAAAAAGATTTTGAAGAAAGACAGAGCAGGTAAGAACTTCTAGATAGCAACCCCTGAATTTCTCTTCCAGAATTTTATATTTAATTTTGGTACATAAAAGAAAAAAATATTTTAAGATCCGAAGTGTCAGAAAAATAATTTTGGGTTCCAACTTGAGTCAGTGTTGTGCAAGAATAAATAAAAATGACATCCAGACAACTGTGAGGAAAGGAGAATTATTTAGTCCCCCAAGCAAGCGGGTTTGCCTACGGGGGCAGCTGCAGAGAAATGGGGTGCAGAGAGGTTCTTTTGTAGGGGGGCTTGTCCTGGGAGTGCAAGTGTGTATGTGCTGATTCTAGGGTGACCCTTGAGGGCTGTGAATGTGTGTACGTGCTGACCTCAGAGAAGGGGTGGATTAAATCAAGTGATATGGATTGAGTCTCCTTGTTTGAACTGTAATTATGCTTACATTTTGTTAATTGAGTTTTGCATGCTTGTGTGTGTTTATCACTTGAAATAAGTATTTAATTAATTTTTATATTTGTGTAAGTTTAAAGGATTTTGGAGGCTGTTAATCAGTAACTTTGTGGAGACTTGGGTCAGTTGATTCCCTGTACAATATTTCTAACACAGGTATAAGATTTATGAATTCTCCCCACAGGCCCTTTGTCTTCCTTCAAGACCTTCACCAAGGCCTTCGCCATTTTGCCCCCTCCCCCCCCCTCCTCCTCCTCCTCTTCCTCTCGTTGCTTCCAGCCCAGCAGCCTCTTCCCAGCCGTGAAGGAGGACGGAGAGGCTCAAGGGCTGCTGGGAGGCATCAGGACCGGCAGAATTTCGCCCCCCCCCATCCTCCTCCTTGAAATTATTGTCATGTTTCTCTTTTCAAAGTTTGTCGCATCAATTTCTAATCAATATCACAGATTTTCAAACACCAAGAGTGAGATTGTCCTTGCTGCAAATCATTACTTATGTATCCATTATATAAATTACAATAAATTGCATCTCTGCATCTTCTCACAAAATAAAAATTTTTAGTTAGCAAATCTTTATGAATAAAGTTGGAAGGTTCATTTTTTCTTATATTTCTTCTCCCGGAAATGATAAATAAAGAGAGGCTACCTGCAGAACTTTCTGCAAATATTATTTTCACATTTTTGCAGCCATTCCCATTCTCCCCACATCGGAAATGAGACTTTTGGGGGGATTTATAATGTTTCCACAATGGCAGCACAATTCGACTGCTGAGAATAACAGCCAAACAGGATCGGTCCCCTGGGTGGGGGGCTCTGTTAACTTCAATAATACGGATAGTCCTTGACTTATGACCACAATTGAGCCCAAAATTTGCATTGCTAAGCAAATGAGTTTTGCTCCATTTTACGACCTTTTTTGCTTCAGCTGTTAACTGAATCACTGTGCAGTTGCAGATTTTGCTTGCTAGAAGGTCGCCAAAGGGGATCACATGATCCCAGGACACTGCAACTGCTAAGCAGCTGAAGTTTGATCAAGTGACAATGGGGATGCTGCAAAGGCCGTAAGTGTGAAAAATGGTCATAAGTCACTTTTTCCAGTGTTGTGACGTTGAGTGGTCACTAAAGGAATGGCAGTAGGGAGGAAAGAAGGAAGGGAGGGAATTGCAGGAGCAGCTTCCATCTTCGCCCCTTTCATGAGCTTTTGTTGTAACTGCCAGAAAGGCTGAGCTCTTCCTTGGGAAGTCTTAAAAGGGATTTGACTGTCTTGGTGCAAGTGCAAAGGACTGAATTTGATGTGTGGCTGGAAACACTGTAAAAAAAAACTTAAGAAAAGTGTGTTGTGTGTGGGGGGGAGGTTTAATCTCCCAGTGGTTTGCAGAAGCCTTGCGTTGCGTCCCCCCTTCTTCCATCTCTTCCTCCTTGTGACCATCAATGCATCAAACAGACAAGAGACAGAAGCAGTCATGGGAAATCTTATAATATCCAGAGGAAAGGGCTTGGAGACTGGAAAAGGCTAAGGCAGAGAGAAAAAGGAAAATAAAAAACCTCAAAAAATGAAAAATAAATGGCAGAAAAGAAACAGAAATCTCTCCATCTTCTTGACTTATCAGAAAATTCACAGGGACCAGAATAAATGGTGGAAGTTGGCATGTCCACAATTTGCACTTACCACAAAAAGAAATTAAGTTATTTAAAGGAGGAAACGTAACATCTCCAAACTTCTGTATACTTCAACAGCTTTTTAAAACTGGTGTGGGAAGTCAGCCCCTCAGAGAAGGAAATATTAAAAGGGCAGAAAAATATATTTCCTCAAAAAGATTTTTAAAAGCAGAAACCAACCCTGCCCCCAAGTCTCTCTGCCCCAAGCAGGAGCCAGCCCTATACAAATGCAGATGTAATCATCAGAAAGTTGGAGCCAGAAACTCAAGAAGACAAAAGACCTAAAATCTGCATACCCCACCTGAGATGGGACATAATAGAACTAACCCATTACCATCAAGAATACCAGAGAGGCACACCTAAACTCAGGTCTGAATACGTGACACAGGAAATAGCCTCAAAGTTCATGCCACAGGAACAGGAAACTTCCAAACAAAAGGCTTTCAGAGGGTATAAAAACTTACTCCACATGTGCTCAGTCCTTTTCCCTTGATTTCTCTCCTTCCTGCAAGAACCATCTTTCTGGCTCTTCAATAAACTGCAACTTTCTTCCCAAAGCAGTCGCCATGTTGTTTATTTATCCCTGGCTTGGATAAACCAGGATGAAGACTTTTCTTCCCACACTGGCATTTTGTTTTATGCAGACAGAAATTTATACAGAGAAACAAACACACAAGGAAAACCCACCGGTGCTTTAACACTGACAATAGCTAAAGCACCAGGCTAGGAAGTAGGAGAGCAGTCACTCTCTCTCTCTCTCTGTCTCAGCCCAAACAACCTCACAGGGTTGTTGTGGGGAAAGTAGGAGAAGAAAGATGAGGTGGATATGTTTTGTTATTTGTAAAATAACAAAAAAATCTACAACAACAACAACAACATTTCCTGGCTAATGTTTGCATGGAATCTATCACAGCCTTGTAGAGATACAGGAATTTCTATTCCCATCCTGGAGAAAGAGTTTCTTACGATCCCTTCCAATTTCACATGCTCTTTTTCTTTCGCAGCCTGTGAAGGCACCAGTGAGGGCACCAGACCCACTCCCAGCCCACTCCCAATTTTTTCTTTGGGAAAGAGTCATTCCCCAATCAGAGTCTGCCTGAGCACCATTATCCACTTCCCTCCCTGCCTCGGATCAGCTCAGGCAATTCCTCCATTCAGACAATAGGAAAAAGGGAGTTTGCACAGAGCATCCAGGTCAGTCTCCATTCTTTGACACAGAAAGGTCCCCCTCCCCCCTCCAAAGCCAAATTCCTCCTTGCTTCCTGGACATCACTTAGCTGAGCTTGCAGCAGGGCCAGGGCAGCGGAGGTGGAAAGGACCACGTACACTCAACAAACTTCCCCAGCCACAACAGACTCTTAGACACAGACTGAGGCCTTACACACACTCCTAACAGTGCCTTTATGTGGCAGTTGAGATCAATCTCACAGCACTCATCCTATAGGGGAGCCCCAACTATGGTCCCTGGTCATAGATCGAAGACTGAATCCCACTGCTGAGACCAGTTTCTGTGAAATGAAACGCAGGACACAAACAGCCAATGATCCAGGCTCAGTGCCATTATTATTTATTTAGTGTCCACTAGAGGAATTTCCCTTTAGAAAATAGTGGGAGGAAATCATACAGACAAATATTTATACATTTCAGGAAAGGAGGACAAAATAATAATTACATGTATGCATATTTAATAGATGATGTAGGGATAAATATTCATAATTAACATGGCTCAAGTCACATCCTCAGCCATCTATTTTCCTATCCCCAAGAAACAATTATTGTGTAAATAAAAAGAAACATCTCAGTTGATTTCCAGAGCAATTTGAATAAAATGTACTGAGAAACAAGGGTGTTAAGGTTGCTCTATGTATTCCTTCCACATGCTTCCATTCCAAAAACTTGGTTTCCTTACAATCTTCCAGCCACTCTTTAATTATTTCAAAAAAAAACATTCACCCACTCATACATGGAGAACAGCTTGAACCATTTTCTAGATTTCACCTATTGGAATGTGTTGAGAGTTGAAATTCCTCTGCATCACATTTCTACATTTCTTCTGGTCGCTCCTTTGTGTTCAGGTCTGGCCTCAGAAGGATAATATAGCACTTGGGAATGAAGATGCAGACCAGCAGACCAGCACTGGAGGCCAGGATGGAGAAGACCTGCACAGCCACCATGTATTTCCCTTTGGAGCTCAAGTAGGTGGGCACAAAAGTCACCCAGACACTGCAGAAGACCAGTTTGGCTTCATTGAAGGCCCCAGGCAGATTCCTGGCCAGGAAAGTCACCATGAAGCAGATGGCAGCCAGGAAGCCCATGTAGCTGAGGGTGACGTAGAACATGACAACAGCCCCTTCGTTGCATTGCAGGATGATTTCTCCAGGCTGGGAGTGGGGGTCAGAATCAGAGAAGGGAGAAGAAAGTCCCAGCCAGATGAAGCATATGATAATTTGGAAAGCAGAAGAAGACATGATGATGGAGTTGACCAAGCTCTTCCCCAACCATCTCTTCACTCAGTTTCCTGGTTTTGTAGCCAGGAAAGCCAGCACCACCATGATGGTTTTGGTCAGAGGAAAGAAACGGCAATTGAGAAGATGAAGCTGAAAACCGTTTGTTGGAGAAGGCAGGTGGCTTTCCTTGGTTGACCAATGAAAAACAAAGGAGACAAGAAGCAAAGCAGGAGGGAGACTAGGAGGATGTAGGAGAGGTCCCGGTTGTTGGCTTTGACAAGGGGAGTTTCTCGGTATTTAATGAAGATGATTAAAACAAGGCCTGTGGTTAGGAACAAGAGTAGGGCAAAAGAGAACAGCATGATGCCCAGACATTCTTCATAAGGTAGGAAGGTTAGAATTTTGGGGATACATTGGACTCTGTCCTCATTTGGATATTTATCATCTGGACACTTCTTGCATTTTTCTGTATCTGAGAAAAACAAAAAACAATATTTCTTTAACATTGTATAATTTCATTTTTCAAGAATTACCTTCTTGGGACAACAGCTGATAACAGAAGCATTTTCCAAGATGTGTTTCTTAACAATTTCACAGAAAAAAGATATGAAGATATGATAATTATTTTTAAAAAATAGATAGCTAAGTTTATGAATTTGGGAAAATCATATTACAGGTAGTCCTCAACTTACAATTGAGCCCCAAATTTATGTTGTTTAATGAGAAATTTGTTAAGTGAATTTTGCCCCATTTTATGACTTTTCTTGCCACATATGTTAAGTGAATCACTGAAGCTGTTAAGTTAGTAACACAGGATGTTAAGGGAATCTGGCTTCCCCATTGACTTTGCTCGTCTGAAGGTTGCAAAAGGTGATCACATGACCCTGGGACACTGCAACTCTCATAAACATGAGTCAGTTGTCAAGCATCCAGATGTAAATCACATGACCATGGGGATGCTGCCACAGTCATAAATGTGGAAAATAGTTATAAGTCACTTTTTTCAGTGCCGTTGTAACTTTGAATGGTCACTAAACAAACTGTTGTAAGTCAAGGACTACCTGTATTTCCTTTGTAATGTATACACACACACACGCACTCTCTTTCTTTCTCTCTCTCTCTCTCTCTCTCTCTCTCTCTATATATATATATATATATATATATATATATATATATATATATATATA
>JALGBA010000843.1:1230000-1336321 GCA_023970755.1 Azemiops feae
TGATTTATGCTTTGAATAAAATCCTTTAAATAAAATGCATTTAAACTTTTGTTCTAGAATTTATGAAAAAGGATCCTTGTCACTCTATCTTATAAATGAGAGCTGCCATCATATTCTTATGCCTAAATTACATCGAAGAAAATACCTTCCTCATTCTTGTGGAAAATTGCCACTTAAAGGAATGCTCTAGTGATACAATGCGGCTGTGAAAATATCCTGCGACCATTTTACTTTGTAAACAAAAGTTTGCCCATTCTTTCTTGAGTTAATTTTACTTATTTTTCATTGCATTTCCTTGTAGCTTTTCTCTAGGAGTTCAAGAGAGCATAATCAGTGCTTCTTCCTCCAATTTTCCCCACAGCAACAGGTAATCCTTGACTTACAACATTCATTTAGTGACCGTTTAAAGTTACAACAGCACTGAAAAAGTGACTTATAACCATGCTTTACACTCACAACCATTGCGGCATCCCCATGGTCACGTGATCAAAATTCAGACACCTGGCAACTGACTCATATTTATGGCGGGTGCAGTGTCCCCAGGTCATGCGATCACCTTTCATGACCTTCTGACAAGCAAAGTTAATGGGGAAGCCAGTAACAGCCTTGTTACTAACTTAACAACTGCAGGGATTCACTTAACAACTGTGGCAAGAAAAGTCATAAAGTGGGGCAAAACTCACTTAACAAGTATCTTGCTTAACAACAAAAATTTGGGGCTCAGTTGTGGTTGTAAGTTGAGGGCTACCTGAGGGAGGTTGGGCAGAGAGAGAGTAACTGCCCCCCAAAAGTGCAGGAAGATTCCATGATTTAGAAGAAACTGCAGCCTACATCCCTAATTCAACACGCTCACTGCTATACACACTAGCTTACATCTCTAGCACATTCTAAATTTTCTGAACTCAGAATCTGAGCTTTTAGAGTAGAGCTGTGTATTTCATTTGGGTTTGTTCGTTGACTGGATTGGGAAGATCTACCATGAAGATCTATCCGTTTTATAAATGTGGCACGTTGGTGCATGCAAATTGGCATGTAAAGGCAACAGTATTGAACTGAATCAAAGAAACCTGATTGATGTGTGGTAGTAAAAAAAAATATCATTGGTTCATTTATAGCAGGCAATGAATTTAGCTGGGGGTATTGATGTCTGGGGAGAGTTTTGTCTAATACATAATCTAACAAAGATGAGATGGGAACATGCAGATGTATCAGACATGGCTGCACGACAGTTCCAAGAAATCCCAACCAGCAGAACTTTTGCAATTTCCAAATGCTGCAGTTTAGCAATTCCTCAAGGGCCACCCCTTGTTTAGTATTCCTGTTCCTGATAGCCCCATCCTGCTGAGTTGCCTTGGACAAAAGCTGCTAAACAGGTGGTCCACAAGCTGTTTTACAGGCTATCATTTGAAGGGAGCACCCACCCAACATAGAAACCCAGCTGCCAAGCAGAACAGGTTACGTATAAAGGGTATCTATTACGGATGAGTTAGTAAGGGCAATGCTATATTTGCTTGAAAATGCTGCCAATTGATCTATCGATAATACAAACCAAAATGAGATAGCTGTAATTTTTAACACACTACCTTCTAGCTGTAATACTAGGATAGGATCTACAGTTTCAATTAAATATGCAAGCTTTTCTTCACTGAGTTGGGAATAATGTAAGTAAAATCCTGCTTTATCAAGATGTTGGCACAATGTTTTTAAGAACCCTTCAAGTTTTCTCTAAGACTCCACTGTATAAAAGAGGGCAGAGGAGTAAAGATAATAATAATTTTACTGTGTACAATATTTGGATTGTAACATCTTTGCTTTATAGTCATAACAGCATCTCTTTTCACAAATTACGAGAGCATGCTCAGTTTTGAACTTCTGAAGTGTTGACATTTCTGAAGCAATAATTCGGGGGCATTCTATGTAGCAGTATTCAGATTCTGCGAAGGTGTGGGAATCTGCAGAGCAATTTTTAGTACACCAATCTATTATCATTTGATGAAGAAAACCAGGACACCTGGTCTTCTCCTAGCTGTCATAAATTATACGCAGGTATAA
This sequence comes from Azemiops feae, assembly GCA_023970755.1. Taxonomy (NCBI): domain Eukaryota; kingdom Metazoa; phylum Chordata; class Lepidosauria; order Squamata; family Viperidae; genus Azemiops; species Azemiops feae. The sequence goes on from JALGBA010000843.1 coordinate 1,232,053, forward strand.
TTCAGTACCCAAGTTTAATTATCTATGGAGATTCTCAGTCATCCAGGTCATGGTTGTCCCAAAGGTGCTTTTTCAGAAGGCAACTGGACTTTGTTTTTCTTGAAGAACATTTCACTTCTCATCCAAGAAGCTTCTTCAGTTCTGTTCAGTTTAGTCACATTAGAATGCAGCCAAAAAACGTTGCAGATGTACACTGTGACAGCTTTGCCCATTGCTTGTTTGCTCTTTTCCTGCTTGACTTTCCCAAAAGATTCCCCAACTTGAGAGAGCAACACAAAGTTCAGAGCAATCTCCTTTCATCTTTGGGGGAAGCAATTCAGAGTGTGAACTGAACTGACAACTCCTGGTTATACTTGAAGAATTTCTAGCAGCTAGCAGAATAAAGAAACATATCCTGAGGACTGTGAGAACTGATTTATAAGCATAGCAAGTTGGGGCTCCTCCCTCAAGTAATAAGGCAGCTCAGTTAAAAGTAAGTTTTACTTTCTCATTTTTCATGGCTAAATTTAGTTGCCGAGCATTGTTTCAGTTTTCGTGTTCTTTTTATGGTCTCTTAAAGGCTTCTTGAATATTGGAGCATTGAGTTTTGCCAATATTGGTTGTTTTGTTTATGAGAAAAGCAGGGGAACCTATATCACCCTTGGACCATTTTTAACTGTCAATGTAAAAAATAATTTTCAATGCAACGATTCATTATGCCGTTTATAAATTTTATCCCTGTAATTGGGTATTTTTCACAGTGCAAGACCACAACCTCTGGGTTCAGTCAGGGAGTTAGAGTGGAGGGTTTTTGTTTTTTTGTTTTGGTACAGCTACAAATTACTTTAAAACACTGGTGTCATTTCAGCTTTACATAATGTTTACATAACATTTGGTATGAATTATTGGCAGTTCTTTCTGTTAAGGGTTTCATTCCTTGATGGGAATTAGTTATGAGCTGTTTGAAGCAAATAGTAGGTAAAGTCATTATTTTATTCTCTCTTTCTGATATCCATCTACTTCTGTGCCAAACAGATGGATATCAGAAAAAAAGCAGTAGGGAAGGGGCAGATAGATCTTAAAACTGAAGATTTAAAATTAGGGTGTTGACCACAAATAATTAGTAGGAGGACTACTGAAAACTTATGATCACAGGCTGACCAAGGGTAGCCTAGCCGGTAAATACAATCTGACTGATAATGTTATTCTAAATTGAGATTAGAGAATGATTCACAACATTGAAAAGGTTCTGAATAGCATTTTTTTTCTGATTCATAAAAACTAGAACTACAAAGAGATGTCACATGAAGTCTCCAGTGATGTGGCTTCACACTTTCTCATATTTTTATATGACATAGTAATAAACTTTTTTACCAGATAAATAAACACATCTTATTTATTCTATGCCAGGGGTCTTCAAACTTGGCCCTTTTATAACTTGTGGACTTCAACTCCCAGAATTCCTCAGCCAGCCATGCTGGCTGAGGAATTCTGGAAGTTGAAGTCCACAAGTCATAAAAGGGCCACGTTTGAAGACCCTTGTTCTATTCAGACAATGCGCAGTACTCTCAAGAATACCTATTAGCCTTAAAAAGCACTGAGAGCACTAGCACGGCATTGCAAGCTAAAGCTCAAATATTAGAAAACCAAATTCATGGCTTTCACCAAAGATCCATGAGCCATTTCTGGAGGATAGATGGGCACAAGGTTGATCAGGTTTCCTATTTCAAATATCTGGGAGTAGTTCTACATTCCGCCAACAGTAGGAATCCCTATTGGTTGCTGAAAATGCTGAGTTGCTTATTTACTATCCTTAAATTCCTCAAGGCAAGAGGCGGTCACTATATCCCTGCAGTGCTCAAATTATTTGAAGCCAAGCCAGTAGCACAACATTTCTATAGTCCCAGCTGGGCCCCTTTTCAAAATGTTGCACCATTAGAGTGTCTTCAGTCCAGATTTCTAAGATTGCCTCTTTGAGTTCCCAAATGCATCTCCAATGCCACCTTGAGACTAGAGACAGGCCTCATGAAAGTGGAGGCTAGAATGTGGGGACTATACTCAACTATTGGATCAGACTATACTTTTTTTTTCTCCTTGGCTTTGTCCCACTAACTATGAGGGATGATTTTCAATCCACATGGAAAAACACAGTGGCAACTAGAATCTCATTCTTGGGATTCTCTCCAGGTTTTCTATTCAGCATGGGATATGATCAGGTCAAAGCTCTCATTAAAAAGTACATAGTGGACACAGAGCACCAAAGGGACCTAGCCAGGTCCCCCAACTTTTATCAGCAATGAACCCAACAGTTACTCTGAGTCTCCTTAATAAATCTTCAAATACCTAATCATCAAAGGGCCTTTATTTTGACACAATGTCATGCCGTCCCCTCAGCTGTCCTTTAAGACTGATACAGGAAGATCCCCTGCCCAGAGGGACAATGTCCCTGTGACTCTGGACATATAGAAACAACACAACATGTCTTTTTTCCAGTGCCTATACTATAGAGATATCTGCACTAGCCTCATTTTACCATGCATAAATACCCAGGGTGCACGGCACAACTTCACACCTCCCTGCTGCTTGCAGATACCAGCCCTGTTATAACATAAGCTTTGGTAGGTTTTGTGTAGCAACACTTAAAATAGATTAGAAGATGACCTCTGCTACAAATTAGTTTTAACAAGTATCTAGACTATTATTAGATTGCTTTGTATTATGGTAGATTTAGTTTATGTTTTTTAATCCCTGTTTGTTGCTTTTATTTTTTTGTTTTAGACTCTTATATTTTTTAAAGATATTTTTATTTTTTCTATTTTTTAATGTTTTAATTTTTTTTGTACACCACCTTCCTTTTGCTGGTCTTTGACCATAATAAACTTGACTGACTGATATTTATATGTATCTTTCAAAATGTGATGACCAAAATCAATTCAACCAGTGTAGTTTGTTCAGCAAAGGGGTGAACGCTGAAATCCAGGCCACTAATTTCCATTCCATTTTTAAACAATGACTTGACGGTATGGAATCATAATACTCACTCATACTTTTCCTTTGATACAAAGCCAATTTAAAATCAGAGGGCTAATACTTTGTATTATGTCAGCTTTTACAATCTTGCATACACACATCCATCAACGTTTAACATTCTACTCAATCAGCCCCAAATATTTCTGACCGTTGATGAAAATGATTTAAGTCCTACTACAGTTAAAACAAAAGGTGCTAAATAATAAAATATCACAATGGTAAATACTCCATTTTCAGTTCAATATATTACTGAATTTAACAAATAAGTCCAATGATATTCTTTAAAATTGGGAATATTGAAACCATTAATTTAATTTAAATCTAATTGATTTAATTAAAAATTTAAATTTTTCAAATTTAAATGTAACTTTAACCCAAAAAATCCTAAATATTTGTTCTTTCAATTAAATATATAACCATTAACTTATTGTACTGTTTAAAATATATAAGAGGAACCATCATTGTTATTGCTCTCAAAATGTATATCATTCTTAATATACATTGCCTTTTATATCATTGATTTATCCCTACAAATTTAGAAGTGTTTTCATCTATATTTTATTTGTTTTGTTTTGTCATATAAATACATAGTTTCTTCCCACTTGGATGAAATTGTTGAGTCTCTAGCATCCAGAAGCACCAAGAACAAGAGTCTCAAAGTTACATAGACCTTGTCCCAGTGGTGGGATTCAGCTGGTTCGCACCACTTCAGCACAACCGGTAGCTAATTTTTTGTTGCCCAGGCCCAGAATGGACTTCCGAAGTGGCATCCACACAGAGAATCGGTTGTTCACATATTTGAATCCCACCACTGCCTTGTCCCATAGGTTCCATACCCATTTGCACTATTCAAGTGACCCCGAGGGCACAGATAAACCTCCAAGTGGCCTCAATGACTCTCACAATGTGTGCTAATGACCAGATGACTGCAAGGAATATAAACTCTTCCATCCTCCACCATTCAGTCTGAACTGAAGAAGCTTCTTGAATGAAAAGCGAAACATCTTCAAGGAAAAACAAAGTTTAGTTGCCTTTTGAAAAAGCACCTTTGGGACAATCATTACCTGGATGACTGAGAAGTTCCATAGACATTTCCATAGACCTTATTTAGTAAGTTGACCAAAGAATTTGACCATTTCTACATAGTAGCAAAAGATCCAATAAAATTGCTTTATAAATGAAAAGGAAGCAAACTAAACACAAGCATAAATTATACTTTATGGCAGGAAGATATTGCAGACACATTCCTAGAAATATGATATATAATTTTGGTATATAAATTGAGATAATTTTTATTCTAACAAAGTAACCTTACATTTACAACTGGAAGATAATCCAGCCTTGCATTTACAGTTAGAAAAAGACACAGCTTAGAACAGGGGTGTCAAACTCGCAATGTCACGTGATGTGTCGCGACGTATCACAACTTTTTTTCCATTGCTGGCAATGGGGTGGGCGCAGTTTCATCATGACGCATCCGGCCCGTGGGCCAGCAGTTTGACACCCCTGGCCTAGAAGATAATATATTCAAGGAAGCATGCATCCTTGAATCCTTCCTTGTTCTGGGAAAAGTTTTCCAAAGTACTTTTTAACTTCTACACCTGTCACTACTCAAGGCATAAACTCTGTGATCCTTAGTCAACTATCATGCATGGAATGGCACAAAATAAAAATTCCGTCCTTAATGATGTTGTGTGAGAACTACAAAGAAAGATATCCATGAACTTAAAGAATTATATTTAGAAGGAAAAGAACTGTATAACAAGGAAGAGATTGAAAAACTAACAATTTATTTTCCCTTTTCCTTTAAAGTGTAAATTAGGGAAATTTTGTCTTTTTAATAGGAAAGGGTTCTAGAAATCTGGAGATAGTAAGAGCCATGGAAGAAATATTCTTACACATGTCAAAGATAAAGGAATGCAAGAACCTGCTTTCAGCTCCAGATTAAAATAAACTGAAGTAAACAGGAGTGGTCTTGAGGTCCCAAAATGATTGTGCAGGATGTTTTCCCTTCTTCTCCCTATGTTCTTAATTGTGCAGGATGCCTTGTAAATCCTTCACTGTGGATAATTGAGACTCATGGGAAGATGTGCCCTCTGTTGTTATACAGCCTAAGTGGTGGAAGTCTTACTGGCAAATTGGAGAATGTGTCTTGAGCTGTCATGTACAAGAGTGCCTTTGTTTCTAACAATGGCCTGTGGTTTTTACAGTCCAGTTGTAAATGGCCCTTGGAACTCTGTTGACCAACATTGCAACATTCACTTACCAAAGAAAGTCATGTTCACTAGCTGAAACCAGGGAGTAAGAGGCCCTAAGAAGGCATGGTCAAACTCTCTTTGTAATTAAGAGTCTTTTTATTTCTTTAAGTCTTTTGTATTGACCTTTGTTGCAGAACTGATGATAAATGATGACTTCCAAAGAAGCTATTTTAAATATGCACATTGTTGTAATATTGAATAATACTGTTGAAATATTTTCCCTTTGTGTCCTTGGTATTGCAAACCCATAAATCATGAGTGTTATATGTTAAGAATTCATAAAGTCTTTGTGTCATACTTTGCTAATAGTTGCCTGTGTGCTTGTGATTTCTCTATCTCGCCCGCCCTGTCAAATTAGATGATTCTTTTCTTATCCCATTCTTGAACTCTTCCTGTTAATTCATAGCTCCAGAGTCTGATAGTTTAAGAGCATATATTTGTACCCAGTTCCACAGAAGAAGTTGAAAGTCTCCAAAATTTAAACAAACTGTTGCCTTAGACCAAGAGTTCCCAACCCCCAATCCGTGGACCAGTACCAGGCTGTGGTATGTCAGCAACCGGTCCTCACAAACAAACAAAACCCCATCCGCAGGATGCAGGCAGCACACGAAACCACGCCCCCTCCGGTCCGTGGAAAAACCTCTCTCCATGGAACCGGTCCCTGGTGCCCAAAAGGTTGGGGACCTCTGCCTTAGACATTAAGGAACAGATAAAAAAGAATTGAAATTAAAACAAGTAGCTATCATTCTGCATTGGGAGTGCTTATTGGATGGAAATAGCAATGTTTTCTCAGTGTTGCATCCAATTATAATAATTTGGATATTTAAATCTATTTTGGCTTTGACATTTATTGTTTTGCTCATGGATCCACAAGATAGTTAAGAAGCTATCTTTTAATTTCAATTCTTTTTTATCTGTTCCTTAATGTCTAAGGCAGAGACAAGATAGTTAAGAAGCTTGGCAAGGTAGAAAACCGAGAATTAAATTAAAACTATTACAGGATGCAAAGGAAAGAGGAGGGCTCAGCCTCCCGGATTGGGAAAAATATTATCAAGCAGCAATATTGGTATGGATAAAGGATTGGATACACTTAAGGAACAGAAGACTACTGGCATTAGAAGGCCATGATATGCAAATAGGGTGGCATGCCATAATTTGGGACGGGAAATATAAGGCTCACCAGTATTTCCAGAACCATCATATTAGACGGGCATTATTAGACGTGTGGATAAAAATTAAAAAAAATAATTATATAGAAAGCCCCAATTGGCTATCCATATTAGAGATATTTATGCACCCCAAATTCATAAATTTAGGAAGAGTAACCACATATAAAGATATCTTAGATGAGAATGGAGACCTGAAAACAAGGAAAAGACTATTAGAAGATGGTATAGAGTTGGAATGGTGGGCATACTTACAAATACAGTCGTGATACAGAAAAGATAAAAAAGAACCAGGGATAAAATTAGAGTATACCCAATTAGATAAAATCCTTCTAGGAACAGAAGATCAAATGATAAAAAAGATATATCAATATTTATTAGAACAAGATTTGTTAGAAGAACAGGTAAAAGAAACAATGTTAATCTGGAGCAAAAATTTTGGTTATAATATTGACTTAGATAATTGGCAATCACTATGGGACAGAAATAGGAGGTTAACGCTAGCCACCTCTTATAAAGAAAATCTATACAAGATGTTTTATAGATGGCACCTTCCCCCTACAAGGCTAGCAAAAATAGATAAAAAAATCTCACCTACATGCTGGAAATGTAGAAGGTTTCCAGGGACTTATTATCACATGTGGTGGGAATGTTCAAAAGCAAATATTTTTTGGCACCAGATAAAAAAGTGGCTGGAAGAAATACTACTACAAAAAATTGATTTAAAACCAGAAATTTTCTTATTAGGGATTATTAATGATAAATTTAGCAAAGCATCTTTCTACTTACTACTGCATATTTTAACTGCAGCAAAATTGGCATATGCCCAAAAATGGAAAAGAAAGGAAGCCCCCACTGAAGAAGAAATAATAAATAAAATTTTGTCCTGCGCTGAAATGGACAGGTTAACTCTAGAGATCAAAAATAAAACTGAAACAGAGTATTATGAAATTTGGAAAAAAATGTATGATTGGTTAGAGATAAGGAGGATCGCTGAGATGACTATTGATTATTGATTGATTAGTAGATAACGCAAGGATTTCTCATTAGCATCTATATCAGGACACAACAGAAAGATATGTAAATACAGAAGTTTTTTTACAGAAGTTATATGTACAGCTTGTTATACTCTGTCCTGTTATAGAAGGTATTTTAAGTTTCTGTTTTTTCTTTCTGTAATAGCAGTGTTATATTCAGGGAGGTTGAATCATGTCCACTTTTGTTTTTAAATGTATATTTAATAAAATCTTTAAAAAAAAAAAGATAGTTAAGAAGCTGAAGCATGTTACAAAAGCAAACTTTCTTTGGTTTCATAATATAAACTGGGTTTCTTCTGGTTCTAAATGGAGTATTGACACATGATTTGGTTCCCCACCCTTTAAATTGCATCCCCACTTTTGGTTCAGTGGTTTGTGCAAATTCAATTCTGCGGTCAGGCTAAGAGGCCAGAAAATACTATTACAAGGAACAGTTCCTTTCTGTAACAAAATTGATGGCATTATATACTAGAAGGAAAGTAGCAAGCATGACTGCTTTGGGAGAAGAACAAGGAGAAGGAGAAGGAGAAGGAGAAGAGGAAGGAGGAGGAGGAGGAGGAAGAGAAGGGGAAGAAGAGGAAGAAGAAGAGGAAGATGGAAGAGGAGGAGGAGGAAGAGAAGTTTGTATACATTTTTCAAAGGGAAATATTTTACTTCTCCATTCCCAAGTAAAGTGGTACCTATACAAAAAGCGTTCCCTCATAGATCATATGGGTATGAATTGTGCTTCTCTCCTGCAGTCCTGGGGCAGGAAGCTTTCAACATTTACCTCTGTTTCAGCAACAGAGTCTTATGCCTCTTTTTCCTCTCTCTTATAGCTTGAACTTCCATCAATTCTATGCACCCTATGAATTCCATGCCTGGATTCCTTTTATTTTTCATCCTTGTGAACTACAGCTAGCCTAGGGAAGCAAATGGGTGCAATTCACACCAAGATCTCCCTCTTTTTTTTCTTTTTTTTTTTAAGGATAAACGAAACGTGTTTGAAACAGCTAATATAACAGTAGACCTCATGTTTACACTGGAATTAGGACATTTGTAAATTGACTAACTCCTCTTCATGTGTATATTTATTTATTTATTTTATCCCTCCTTTATTATTTTTATAAATAACTCAAGGCAGTGAACTTACCTAATACTCCATTCTCCTCCTATTTTCCCCACAAACAACTCTCTGAGGTGGGTTGGGCTAAGTGAGTCACTGGCCCAAAGCCACCCAGTCAGCTTTCCAACAATTTCCTCTTTTTCACACAGCAGGCTAGAGGGGGAAAAACACATGCTTTGATTAAAGATAAAACTATGACTACTTTTCTTTATACATAGAGATTATTTTTAGATTTTTTGCTTGATACAATAAAACAATTAAATTCTGATTTTAGAATTTGATGATTAGATGTGCTGTGATTATAGAAATATTGGGTATTATTGGAGTTTCGAAGCTGTGGTGGTGCAGTGGTTAGAGTGCAGTATTGCAAGCTGACTCTGCCCATTGCAAAGACTTCAATCCTGACCAGCTCAAGGTTGACTCAGCCTTCCATCCTTCTGAAGTTGGTAAAATGAGGACCCAGATTGTTGGGGGCAATAGGCTGACTCTGGAAACCACTTAGAGAGGCCTGTAAAGCATTATGAAATGGTATATAAGTCTAAGTGCTATTGCTATTTAATAGATATACATTTTATTTTAGATGTTATGTATTTATTTAAACTTAAGTAAAAAGTGTAGAGTGTTTCATTATAGATATTTGAATATATAAATACTTAGTACTACTAGCTATATTTGTGGAATTGTTATTATGGTTCATATATTGTTGTTATTATTTGACTATTTGCCATGTATATTTTTTATATTTTAGTTTTGTAACTTTTTCTTAAACTTAAAGTACAAGAGAGTATTTTATTCTATAATTGTATCCATATTGAACTGCTTAAACTTTCCATATTGTCCCCTTTCCCTATTTTCTGCTTTCATTGTAATTTTGTATTTAAACTTTTCAATTTTGAAAACTAATAAAATTTTTATTAAAAGGCGATGTTACAGATCTTGAAATGGTGCAGAAATGAGCCCTCAGCCTATAAAGAAAAACTAAACTATTTGGGGATTTATAAATAACAAAAGACAAATAAGTATTTTGTAATTTGCAGAAAAGACAAATAAGACTGCTGTTCAGTACATGGTTGTAAAATTATGCCTAATGTGAATGAAAGAAAGTTGTCTTCCTTAACATTAGGTCCTATGTTGTTGAATCATTGCTTTCTGTTGGCAGACCAATGTTTTTGATGCTGTCCTCTATTATTTTCGTAATGCTGATATTTTTGGCAGTTTTTCTGGAATTAAAGATAACAGGAACACTGTCTTTACTCAGATTGGATATGCAAACCGTTCTTGAGACTGTTAAAGATCTTTGCACCTTTAATAAAAAGAACCCTGTTGACTTGTTCAGACTGTTTATTGCTTCATTTAAAAGACTGACATTTTATTGCTTAAAATAATAGGGGAAAAAAAGGAGAATAAGGAAGACTGTTCTAAGAACAGAATCCACCCCATAATAATGATGAACAAAAATAGAAGATCCATGGGATTATTAAAAGATTATATAGAAGCAATCGAGTCAACAACGCCTAACAGGTAGATATATAATGAATTAGCCAGCAAATAGCACATAGAAATAGCAATTGCACTTAGACTTATATATCACTTCACCTCTCTAAGTGATTTACAGAGTCAGCAAATTGCCCCCAGCAATCTGGGTCCTCATTTTATTGACCTCGGAAGGCTGGAAGGCTGAGTCAACCTTGAACCAGTCAGGATCAAAGTCCAGACTGAGCACAGTCAGCCTGCAATCCTGCATTCTAACCACTCTGCCACCATGACCTTTGTATTATCAGCACTGCAAAAAAAACATTGCTGGTTGTGAACACCATAACAGATGGCAACATCTAGCCATCCTTGGCTGAGCTCAAGAAAATAGCCATAGCTGGACCTGATTAGTACTGGGGTGGGAGAGAGGTAAGACATCCCAGGCATAACCAGAAAGTTGTAAAGATTTCTGGAATAAGGCAACAAACAGCCATTTCCATGTTACTGTTAAGAAAACAGCATGAATGAGTTCCTGAAACATAATAGCAGGATATTGCTGTTAGGAAAAGCACTGATGAACTGATAAAGCATTCTTTAATTCTTGCCTTTTAATTCCAGGCAATTTTAAAAAAATAAAAAAAAGCAATCTCCCAAGCAGTGCTCCAGAGCTCTGGAAGAGAAGCAACATCAGAGAGCAGCAACTGTACCACACATGAAATTCCACATTTTCTTTTCATTGCTCCTTTATTACCCCAACATATTCATTATCATCAGTCATGTTTTGGAGAACAGAATTTCGCCCAAAGTCCTAATGCAAACAACACTGAAGTCAGCAGTTTGGAAAAGCACAGTTTGCATACTGCAATAATTAACTAACAGGTAGCTAAAACAATGGCAGAAAGCAGATTACTGTCAGGCATATTTAATGGCTTTAAAAAAAAAAGGTGATCCCTGAAGCCTATTTACTTAAATAAAGGAGGTTTAAAAAATAGATTCAGAATATAAAGTTTTATCTCACCAAATCAAAATCTAAATATGTGTTCATCTTACTGGAGCATGAAAAGATTGTTTCAGTAATTCCCCAACTGAACCCTTTTTATATCTCTTTTTTGGTGTTCAAATCTCCCAAATAATTTACATACCTGTATAAATAATAAAAAAAGAGCAAGCAAAAGAGCAAGCAAGCATCTCATATACTATACCTTTTTGATTTTTTTTGTATAAGAAGAAATGAATTCCTCTCTTACCTATTAAATACAAACTAGATCTATGAATTCATATCATTTTATGTAATCAACTTATTAACTTTTAAGTCAGTTCACTTAACAATATGAAAAATAGGAAATGAAGCATATAAACTATACAGTTCAAATTTCTAAATAATCCTCCAGCAGGATTCCCAGCAGTGAAATGCTTGTTCTAATGTAGAAAGAGAGGTTGTAGAACTGACAGAGATAATAAATAATTCACAATCAAGGAATATTGTACCAGCATCAATCTCTGTGTGTCCATAAAAGTGTGCAATATCCATTTCCATTATCCTCCTGTTTCAAACTATTGGTATATAATTCAAAAGAACACAGCAGTCCACCAAAATAAATGTGTCTTCCAGAGCAAAACTGATATATGAAATAACTTATGTTTAAAAGGAAATCATTACAGCATGTATTCAAATTATATGATACACTGTTGCAGTTTGAACATCCAATTACCTTCCGTCTTATATAAGACACTTTCTTTAAAAGTCAGGAATCTGGTAACACCTTTTTCAATTGACGAATGTATTAAAAGTCTAAGATTTTGTGAGCTACAATTCACTTTGCTATATTGCCATGTGCTGGTTTGAAGAAGGAGGGAGGGAGGGAGGGAGGGAGGAAGGAAGGAAGAAGAGGGAGAGGGAGAGGGAGGGAGGGAGGGAGGGAGGGAGAGAGAAAGGGAGGGAGGAAGGAGGAGTTAAAATGGGGAGAATAATTAGAATAAAAAGGAAGAGGCTGGTGACATTTTTTTCCAGCAAAGCCAATGGACAAGCCCTATAGTTCCATTTGCCCTGTGTTTAAACAATACCAGCAGTCAGAAGGCCAACAGAGTTTGTGATAACCCATTACTCTTGTCGTTCCCTATTAAATCCTTTTGATGGACTTTGGGATTTGAGTGTGTAATCCGTTGTCTTTGTTTCAGCCAGTAGTACAAAAAAAAAATGCTTCAATTCTGGCACTTCTGTCAATTCCCTATAGTAATTGTGTGCAGCAAAAGCAGACCAAGAGGAGCTGTTGCCATGTAATTCCACCATGTGAAATAGGAAGAGCAAAGCCCAGAGGAAAACAGCTGGTACAGCAATCCAAGGAATCCTGTAAACCTGTCATCTTAATAGTTACACAAAGCCGCTGATGACATTTTAATAGCATCTCTGCTCAGAGCTCTCAGAGTGTGTAAATAAGGGTTTCTTCTATCTGGGGGTTAAAGTATAAGAGTCCCTGTTAATCTTGGCATCTAATCATCTGACCTCTTTGCTATGGGGCACTGATAAAAAAAGTGTTCTGCTGCTTGAAAAAATTAAAAACCAGCAGATGCAGGAAGCTTCTTTTCCCTCAATTAGAAGAAACATTATTTCTGGCTAATGTCAGACTTTTGAACTGTGTTTGGGACAAGGCCACAGAGAGCAGTTTTAAGAATGAACAATTCTAGCCTCGGTGACTAATATTTTACAAGAACGCACTATCTGAGGGGCTGACTCTTCCTGATTCCATCTGTCCATCCCATCCGGCAGATGAAGTATGTTATGGGTCCCGTCTGCTAAAGAGCCACACTCGGTGGGTCCCTTTTCTGTTGTGCACCTGCCTTGTGAAAAGTAATCCCTCTCCCAAGGAGAGATCGGCTTGATCCCTGCCAAATTTCAAAACGTGGCTGTTTCAACAGGCCTGGGGTGGGAGGGTGTCTCAAGGGAATGGTGAATTGATGAGGTGCTCTATTGTTTGTAAAATCTCGTGCACTTTCCTAGTCTTTGAATCATTATATTAGTGTTTTTAATTGTTTTATATTGTTTTTTATATTTTTTAATTGTACATCACCCAGAGTCATAGAATCATAGGACTGGAAGGGACCTTGGAAGTCTTCTAGTCCAAATCCTGCCCAAGGCAAGAGTCCTTATACCATCCCAGACAAATGGTTGGCCAACCTTCTCTTGAAAACCTCCAGTGATGGAGGTCCCAGAACTCCAGGAGGCAAGCTCTTCCATTGACTAATTGTTCTTACTATCAGGAAATTCCTCCTTATTTCCGTATTTAACTCTGATCTACAAATATTCTCTTCTGTTGGGACACATGTGTCATTGTTTGGCCGACAGAAACATTCCTATCTGTGTCATCAGAACTTTTCAAGATTTGGACCTATTTTTTTATCCAACCAATCTTGCTCAGAGAAATTATGACAGAAATGAAATACAATGGGTTTTTTTCCCTTCCAGGTTGAATATTCTTGATTTAATGTTATTTATTTAAAGGCAAACACAATTTCATATATTATCTATGAACCTGGCTGTAATTGGGTAATAAAGAATCCTTAGGCTACCATGGCACTTAATTCATGTGTTTAAATCAAGTGGAAGAAAAGCAATCTTTTGATTATTATAAGATCTGTTTTGGCTAACCTTTCTATTAGAATGATTTTCCAAAATGTTTGTCACCATATGAAAACATTTAAATTATTTCTCAATTTCCTAAAATTTGCTGCTACCTGTGTGGCTAAAAACCAACACCAAAACCAACACCAAAAATGCTATAAATTATTTTTGCTCTAAGGTATTAATCATCATCATCATCACCATCCATTATCATCATCATTGCATAATAAAGCCAACTTATGGTCTAATCAATGTATTTGAATTATTTACAAGACTACAATATATGACACAGTAATATATATTTCTTTATACATTATCCAATAGATGAGTCTTATACTAGAGATTAACTTACCCCCTATAAAATATTTCTGTTGAATTTCCCCTAATTTTGGCTGAAATCACAATTCATTTACATTCCTATCCTATATAAACAGGAAGGTGTTATTTTAAAAATAAAAGCTAGCACCCCATGCTTAAATATGGACCAAAGTTTACTCAATTACAATATCTAGGGTATCTTATGAAAAGACACATGAAGTATCTCTTCCTTCTATGGAACCCATGGTAAATCTCCACTGACTTTGATGGCCTTGAACACAAAACAGTAACTGAGAGAAGTGACCCGAGTCTTTTGATTGAGTTGAAATGGGGCATGTGTTTGTGTGTCTTGTAGCTTTCTCAGGAAATCCTAAAAGATCTTTCCTGATTTTTATGAGAAATGAAGTCCTGCAGTCTAGGAGGCCTTTTAATGAATCTCCAAGCAGGAGGAGAACTGCAGTATTCTTCTAGTTTGCACAATTGTCTTTTCCAATTATTCTGTCAAGGCAACAGACAGACTCTGTGGTATTGCTTTAAAGACTTAATAGCGGAGAAGACAGAGAAAAGACTAGAATGTCAGAAATTGCTTCCCTCTCATACTAAAAGCACCAAAGTTTAAACCTGGCCCCCAGAGAGTCAGAAATTCATCTCATCTTGCATTGCTAAAAACAAATGTTTTTTTTAAAAGTAAATTTCTTCCACCCCAATAACATGGTTGATCCAAATAATTGAACTGAAAAGTAAAGCTGCAAATATCACATGTGCCATTTCACAGGAGATGGGGGAGGGGGCAGGTGAAGGTGTTTGCAGGCAATCCAAAATGGAACGCACATCCTGCTGTCAGGTGAAAATATGTGATATTCATAGCACCTTTAGGAATGCACTATCCGAGGTATTCTGGGAACATCAAGTGATTTCTTAAGAGCACTTTCAAAGCAAGTTGCTTGTTGCTTGCAAATAGTCAAACTCTTCAATTAAAAGGTTAATTAAAAATATCAGATGAAATGATTTAAATAAATGTAAACAACAATCTCCAATATTTCAAGAAAAAAAAAGACAAATACAAGTAGTGATTAGTGTCTAGGGACAATGAAAAGAAAGGGAATAATGAGTTAGTGAAAGTTCTTCCTTTAAGAATACATTTTTTTTTAAAAAAAAAACCTTTTTACTTGAAGAGGAAGGTGTTGGATATGTTTGCCACCTTGTAAAAATAAAATAAATAAAATAAAGATAAAGGTGAGATACAAAAAAAATAAAATAAATAAAATAAAAATAAAATAAAAAATCACTTTTCCATATCTATGTATTATGAGTTTGAATGTCAGGTGCAAAGAATCAGGACCATAGGTTAGGTTGCAGCATAGAAGATTTATTTGGGCCTCTACACAAAAATCTGGCCAATTAAAGTTCAACACTAAAGTTCAACAGAATTCAGGAGTGGTTGGACTTGTGGGAACACAATGACTCTAAGCTGATGACGTCCTTAACTCTGCCCTCACTCTGTCTGTTCCTGTCCTACATTGAAGAATTTAAAGTGACCACAAGTTTATGAGAGAGAGGGCGGGAGGATAAATGATAGACATAGATTGGGAAAAGCAGCTGTAGCCAGGCAAAAATGCTTCCTAATCCAATGTCTGTGAGTAAATCTTGAGTGGGGAATGAATGAATGAGTCCATCTCCTCTCATGTTTCTGAGGATGTAAAGGTTCAGCTCATCCCTTCTCCTAAGGGGCAGTAAACATTTACATCCCCAGAAACATGAGAGGAGATGGACTCATTCATTTATTTCCCCACTCAAGGATTACTCATAGTCATTGACACCACTCTTTACAGCTGCCTGGCTTATTAAACCATACCCAACTTTTTTTTAGGAAAGTGATGATGTCCAGAGGCAGCCTCACAAAAGTGTGGATGTGTAAGAGAGAGAATGAAGAAGACAACAAGCAGACAAGGAAGTGGGAAGCAACATCTGGATTTACAGTTATTACAGGCAAGCAAGAGTTATCAGACAATTGCCAGGACCACATGCTACAGTAAGCAGTCCATTGTGGTGTGATTCCTTCTTGGAATGTGGCCTGGAGCTTGGTACCAACCAGAAGAGGAGCAACTAGTGAGGCAGCAGCTAATCCTAACCAGTGCAAGAACTTAGAAGGAGCCCAAAGTTTTCTACCATTTTACAGACTTCAAGAGTTTTGTTATAAGACCAGCTATCAAAGACTTATTTATGTGGCTCCATCAACTTGCAAAGCCTAGCTGGGTGAAGTTAACCCAGGTAACAGGAGAGATGAATGCTACAATGAATGCTATTTTGCACAGTTTTCTTCTATACTGTGATATGCCCAGTACTTGAACAACAGAGAACCCTCGCAATATGTAAGGTATGTATGGTACAATACATAAAATGTTTGTCTTCAGTAATCTTTAACGATGCTCCAGAGCTGCATATTTTCCTCAGAAACCTTGGGAACAGTCTCCACATCCCTCCTAATAGTTTGCTTTTTATTGTAAAGAAAGAGAGAAGTATAAATAAAACCAAAGGCAATAACTTCTATTCTGCTCCTAGCCTCTTCTTATTGTAGTCCTATCTACTTCTTGGAGAGGATACTTCAGAATTTTACTCCCAGGCTAAATGCAGTCTTTGCAGAAAAAGAGGTGAACATTCCTCCTTTAACCAGATCGAGCTAAAGGAGTTCAACTTCTGATTCATGCTTTTTTTCTCTTCATAAATAGTATGTAAATGATTTTTCACTGCTTTTTTCTGGACTGTTTTATTGTTCAAGCCTGCAGCCTTGTCATTTCCTGGTGGTCTCCCATCCAAGCTATAAAAAGATAAGTCTAACTCAGTTTACATTTTCAAGACTTGCCAAGATCAGCTAGATGTCTTTCATTCTTACCTGGATTATGCATATAATCAGTATATCTGATTATATGCTGGCATATAGCACTGGGAAGAACTGCAATGTCTGGCATGAATAACATCCGGAAGAGTAAAGACGTCAGCCTCACAACCAAAATGCAGATTAGTTAACGCGATAATTTTTCCCAATTGCTACTTATGACTGCGAAACGTGGACTCTGAAAAAGACAGATAGGAATTGTGCTGGAGGTGACCATTATGCTTCCCATGGACTGCAAAAATACAAAGAAACTTTTGACTGAACCTCACCCAAAATATCACTTGAACCCAAGACTGCCCAATAGAGGATGTCATACTTTGGTCATGTCATGACAGCTAACTCACTTGAAAAGTCAATCATGCTGGGAGTGATCAACGGAAAAAGGAGAAGGGGCCACCCTAGTACCCTGCTGGCTGGACATTATAAAGGATGACATCAGGATGACCATGGTGGATCTGAAGGAGGCAGTCCAAGACAGAGTAGCATGAAAAGTGCTGATCCATGGAGTGGCCAAGGGCCAGACATGATTGAAAGACTGATGACAATGAATCAGCATATCACAACAATGAGGTTCGTTACTAAGAGCTCTAGCCTTCCTTTTGTCCAAATGAAAGAGAGAAGCAACCTAGAACTAAGGAGAAACTTCCTGACAGTTAGAACAATTAAGCAGTGGAACAACCTGCCTCCAGAAGCTGTGAATGCTCCAACACTGGAAGTATTTAAGAAGAGACTGGACAGCCATTTGTCTGCAAAAGTATAGGGTTTCCTGCCTGAGCAGGGGGTTGGACTAGATGACTTCCAAGGTCCCTTCCAACTCGTGTTATTATTATTACTTTTGTTGTCTAGTTTTTTATCTCATTCATTCTCAAGTGAGAGAATTGACACCATTTTACCCTCTAATAACATGTTCTTTCATAGGTGAGTTTTTAAAATAAATTTAGAAATTATTATTATTATTATTATTATTGTTATTGTTATTGTTATTGTTATTGTTATTGTTATTGCTATTGTTATTGTTATTGTTATTGTTATTGTTATTGTTATTGTTATTGTTATTGTTATTGTTGTTGTTGTTGTTGTTGTTGTTGTTGTTGTTGTTGTTAATCATCGCACAGTCAGCCAGATGTTCAGACTGGATTTGGCATTTTTGTCTACCTATCGAGTCCTTACCAAGGACCTGGGATAGGCAGATGTGGATGTTTGATGGTATTACAGATATCGTTGCAGGATGGAAGCAGTTCCTAGTAAGGCAGCCTTTTGCAATTGACTGTTTTCAATCACTGTGTATTTGCGACCGGTACTCACCTTTTCTTCCAGTAGTTTTGTAGCTGCTGGCCCTGGTTGCTCAGCCAACAGTCCTGAGTCCTGTAACCCATTTTTCACCAGATATCTAGGAACTCCAGCATCTAGGCCAGTATGGCTTTCTGAAATTTACGTCTCACCATATTTTTCATGGGAGAGACACTCTTTGTCTGACTCCTCTGATGAGACCTGTCCAGTATGGTTGAACCTCTGGCATAGCTCTCATCTTCTTCAGAGTACACAAGCCCCACAACCACGTCAAGGTAGTGCCTCACTGGGGTATTATTATTATTATTATTATTATTATTATTATTATTATTATTATTATTATTATTATTATTATTATTATTATTATTATTATTATTATTATTATTATTATTATGTCAGATACATAACATCCATCCACCCACTCCCCCCCCCAAAAAAAAAACCCTAACCCTAACCCTAACCCTTACAAAGAAGTTGGACTGAAGTTTACTAGATCTATCAATGCCAATCCAGTGGGTTTTTTTTACCACTACACCACACTGGATCTCCATCTCTTATTCAAAGCAATGTTAACTGTGTGACAGCAGAAGAGGCAGCATGTGAATCACCTATCATCCAATGACATTTCTAATTATAATTCAAAATGAAGATGACTTTGATTGTTCATACATGTTACTGAAAGCTGATTACAAGTCATGATATAAGAAGCACAATTATTAATGTGGTATCGGTATTCACATCTTCCACTCTACTATCTGAAAAGCAAGTAAGAGGAAAGCATTTAATTAAGGAGCTTTCAGTATTAATTTTCTAGTTTAATAGGCTTTTCTAGCTGATAACAGAACTGATTATATGCCAGCAAAGAACTGCCTGGATCTTGCCTTGTTTTCCCCTTCCCTTGACAAGCTGGGGATAAAGATTGGGAAGGGAGTTGTATATTAATTATTTTTAAAAGTCTCTCTCTGCCAGTCAAATTGATCTAACCGTAAGTCACACTCTTTTGCTCCCACACAACTTTCTGTGCTATCTAAATATTTTTCACAAGATGAAAAGAATCACATGGTGCCATAATATCTTGCCTCTTGCAGGGATGCCAAAATATGAAGCTTGCCTTGTTCAAACAAAGCAAAGCCAATTCAGTAAGAATCAGCTCCATCTATGGATGATTATTTACACACTGCTTAGAAAGAAAGAAAGAAAAGGAAGATATTGATGCCATGAAATAGAACTAAAGGAAGATATTTTTTTTCTTGCTGAAATATCAGGTTTTGTGGACTTTATGCTGCCAGCATTCCCAGGTACCTAAGAGACACCACAGACTGAATCAAGTTCATCTCCTGAGAATACCATTTTAGCTGTCATGGATGTTGAAGTAGTACGCACCGACAATTCTCACAAACACAGTTTTCAAGCTTTCAGTAGCATCCTCATTAATACCAGAACAGCAGGCCTGCCTTCTAGATCATGTATTCACCCATAACTACTTCACCTTTAGTAACATCACATACCTGCAAATCATTGGCAGCTGTGCATGGCTCTACATTATGTCAACATTTTCACAACTGGTCTAGAACAATACTGTACTTTCTTAATACTCATCTCTTGAAACCATCAACTAATACAGCTCCCCTCCTACACTATTTAATACCACTTTACAATGCCTTGGTAAGGCCACAGTTGGAATACTGCATCCAGTTTTGGTCATCATGATGTAAAAAAGATGTTGAGACTCTAGAAAGAGTACAGAGAAGAGAAACAAAGATGATCAGGGGACTGGAGGCTAAAACATATAAGGAACAGTTGCTGGAATTAGGAATGTCTAATCAAATGAAGAGAAGGATGAGGGGTGACATGATAGCAGTGTTCCAATATCTCAGGGGCTGCCACAAAAAAGAGGGAGTCAAGCTATTCTCCAAAGCACCTGAAGGCAGGACAAGAAGCAACGGATGGAAACTAGCCAAAGAGAGAAGCAACCTAGAACTAAGGAGAAATTTTCTGACAGTTAGAACAATTAATCAGTGGAACAACCTGCCTCCAGAAGCTATGAATGCTCCAACACTGGAAGTTTTTAAGAAGAGACTGGACAGCCATTTGTCTGAAATGGTATAGGGTTTCCTACCTGAGCAGGGGGTTGGACTAGATACCTCCAATGTCCCTTCCAACATTATTATTATTATTATTATTATTATTATTATTATTATTATTATTATTATTATTATTATTATTATTATTATTATTATTATTATTATTATTATTATTATTATTATTATTATTATTATTATTATTATTATTATTGTTGTTGTTGTTGTTGTTGTTGTTGTTGTTGTTGTTGTTGTTGTTGTTGTTATATGAAATTTCAGTTCTGAAATTATAAATGGGAAAGGATTATTTGGGTGAAAAGCTATCATGATTCCGGATTGTTTTCCTTGAAGACTAAAGGGTAGGCTTTAGCTCTCCATGAACCCCAAAATAAACCCAGCCTCCACAAGGTCATTTGGTTGGAACAGGAGGATTAACTTTCACATAAATGAAGGGAAATATATGTGTCTCAGAATAATGTTGCAAGACTCAATCTGAATCGGTCACCGGGACCGAAGTTTTATTCTTCAAGCTTTCATGCTTGTGCTGGAGCCCATCCTCAGGGAACTACATGTTGAGTGGTGCCTGGTTTGTGTGTGGCTTTTAGTTGGTAAGTAGTCTGTTGATGGCTAGCTATTAAGTCATTAATTGTTGTTTCCTTGTGCCACCGCACCCTTGGCTCCTAAGTACCTGGTAAGCAGGTGGTAAATCAGTACTCCTATTGACTAACAAGAGGCCCATTTCCCAGGCGTCAATCATTTCTCTGGCTATTTTTGTCCTTGGTCAGCCAACAATCTTAGTAGCTGTGAAATTGAATGCATGTCCTTGTTCACTGCAATGCGAGGCTAAAAATGAGTCCAAATCTCCTTGTCTAACTACTCGCTAGTGTTTTCATATTAATTTTCACTGATGGAGTCATTGCTATTTTAAATTGATCTGGCTTGTAGAGGTTGATAGAATCATGTGGAACTTTGTTTTCCCCATTTCCAGAGATTGGGATGTTAATATAGCACTTTAGTCTATCAACTGATAACACATGAAGAAAAGAAAAAGAAAAAGTAATGCAGTGCATGGAGTAATCAGAACGTTGTGCATGCCTATCCATGGAGGTTTTTCCCATGCAGGATGGTGTTGGGCAGGCTGATATTTTACCGAAGAGAATGACAAATCACAGTCTTTGAGTGTGACTTGTTAAAGCTGTATGAACAGCAGCTCAACATGGTATGGTAAGGGTGAAATTTGGAGACAGTAAGATTTCCAGAACAGCTGTGTTTAAGTTAGTATTACACTACACCAACTGTCTTAGATCACAGCTTCCAGGCTGAGAAAGACAGATCTGCATGAAATTCCAGGAATGGTGTAAGACTATAAAGAAGAGTAAAGCTCACAGGAATGATCTGGATTTTTAGAACCTTTATTTCTCTGACAGTTTCCACAAGTCCTCAAATTAGGCTGAAAATAAGCTGCACTTGCAGTAGCTGATTTTCATACCTCAGGTGAATTACTTAGCTCCACTATTCAGATTCAAGCCAGTTGATCCCCAGAGGTTTCAGACCTTGTAGTGATGCATGATAAGTGGTCAAACTCTTGGCCTGAAATCCTCAAACCTTGATTGCAAAGCCTCCCTTGTTTCCTGATTCTTTTCATTTTGCTACTGGCAAAATTAAATTGTCAGAGCTGGGTGAAACGAAATCAATTCACGCTTATTAAATAGTTTTAAGGCAGCATCTGTATATGAGGCATGGTGTTGTTATTCATCTTGTGTGCATCTGAAGAGGAGGGGGGTCTGATTTCTTCATGGTCAATGAGGTGATGTGTCTGCTGAGTATGCATAAATTTCAAAGCATGCTTGAAGTCTCAGTCATTTGCAGACCAAGGCAAAACTTCCTCAGATTGTGATGTTAATTTAGAGGGAAGAAAATTGCTGAGACTTGGGAAAGGAAGGAACTTGAAATGACTAAATTCCAGGGTACCTTGGAGACCAATGATCAACAGCATCTCCTTGCTTCTGCTGTTCCTTCCCTGGCTTTACTATTATTGCCACTGGTTGCACTGTAGTCTTTTCCTTCCTAGGTACCTGCCCAATTTACCAAAGCCAATTTATAGAATTCGAACTGCTCGCCTAGCAGTTTGAAAGCATGCAAATGCAAGTAGATAAATAGGTACCACTTCGGTGGGAAGGTAACAGCGTTCTCTCCACCTTTGGTGTATAGCCATGCTGGTCACATGACCATGGAAAAGTCTTTGGAAAATGCTGGTTCTCTTGGCCAAGAAATGGAGATGTGTACCACGCCCTAGAGTTGGATACAACTGGGCAGGGGAAACCTTTACCTTAAGTTATAGAAGAGTGGTGGGCTTCTCTTCCATTATATGGAAGAGAGGGAGAAGGCAGTATGAGCATGACAGGAAGAAAGAATTGCTTATGACCTGATCAAGGCTGTTACCAATGCTGCTAATTCTAACATCAGCAAGCAAAGAAGCTGCCAGACTGATTGTCTTAATGAAGCAGGAAACCTTTTTTTTTTTAGTTTTAAAATTGTTGCATTAGTGTGATTGGTTTTCCTTTTCGCTCTATCCTCCACAACCCTTGAGACCCACCAGATATCCTCTGGATATCTGACTATTAAAATGGATATCCAGTTATTAAATCTAATATCTAGATTTCCAGATGCATGAAGGGGAATCTAGTAAGGTAAGGAGGAGGAATGTGCTCTACAAACAGACCTTATATTGGGGGAAAGAAGGTAAATCAATGTTCCTTTCATTTTTAGTGCTAAATAAGAATGCTATCCTACATTTTTATAGTCCCATTTGCTGGCCATGAAAAAGGAGGGCATTTTAGCTATTTTTAAAAGCAAGAGGTGAATTTATCCTCTTTGCCATGGGCGAACATAATTGCATTGCTTTTAGACTGTGTTAAAGAATTAGGCTGTGTTCAACATAGCTGCTGCAGTAAGTATACTATGATAAATTCATAGCTCTAACACTGGCATCTGCTGTTATATGTAAGTCTGCATTAGGGGTTCTTTATCATTGCGAATAATAATGTAAATATAATAATAAATTATTGTAATTATTAATAAATATATTATATTGTGCCCACCCCAAATATTCTATGAAACAGGAAGTAATAAAGAGGAGAGGAATCTCTATGGAAAAACACACTTCCTAGGAAACGTTGCACAGAGTATGACACGTAAAGAGTGAAGACAAATTTGCAGAGTTTTCACCCAAATGGTGCAGGTGATTTTCCGTAATTCCACATTTCTAAAACCCGCAGAGTTTGCTTTGTATCGACAAGGACATACTGCATTGCATTCCAATTTTAGGAGCTGTACTGAAACAAAAAGGCATGTAGCTGTTTCCAGGAGGTTTTGTTGTTGTTGTTGTTGTTGTTGTTGTTGTTTAATTTGTGGATCAGAGAGAAAAAAATAGCTATTTTTCTCCTTTCCAGATAACTTTGCATGAAAAATAAATGTTTATTTAAATGTTTAAACCATTATTGTAATGTTCACTTCTTTATCAGAAGAATGAGATGCCAGGCAAGTCGTGTTCTCAGAAGGGTTTTTATAAATATGACCAAGCCTAAGAGAGTGATTATGAATTCCTAGTGCAGATTTACATATAACATCAGATGCCAGCATTAGAACTGAGAACTTATCATAGAATATATTAACATAGCAGCTCTGTTGAACACAGCCTAACACAGTCTAAAAGCAATGCAATTATGTTCGCCCATGGCAAAGAGGATAAATTCACTTCTTGCTTTTGAAAATATCATGTAGCATGGTTACAGATTCAGTCGTATCTTCAGGCCTATTTAGTAGCTCTCCAATCAAGACTGGTAAGATAGCAAAATAGGAAGTACTACCCCCTCTCTACATATAGTCACATTGATAGAAATGGATGACTTTCCTGTACTTATGCCACAAGTGTTTGTTTATTGTGTGACCTCTCCTTAGTTGGTCCCATATCATATCCATGTCATCTTCCTCTTTCTATTTTGAATGTTGATTAAACATTGTGAAAATATTATAGGAATCACAGGATGGGTGGGGACAAAAGATGGCAAATGCTATGTTTTATAGAGAAATAAGCCTCCCCCCATCTTATTTCATTAACAAATGTGGCTGGTATCCTATGGGTTACTTTATAATTGTTAAAAAAAATCACATTTTATATTACTGGGTTTATAGTCACTGGATTTCAGATTGTGTTCTGACTTTTTCATTTATCTTAGAATAAAAATTTCCAAGAAGCTTTCTCAACTGATAAATGCAATTTATCATTTTTGGGGGCAGGATAAAAATGAAAGAAAATTTAGACAGATGGTCTAAAATTCCTTTGAGTATTTGAAGTACTATAAATATGATTAAGATGGATTAAATATTAAGGTGGATTTACTTTTCATTAAGCCTTCCTATACCTAATCTATATCCAAATCTTTATGAAGACTACAGATTGCTAGTGAGAAAGGAAGGCAGGAAGGAAGGAATGGGAGGGAGAAAAGGAGGACAAACTATGTTAGTTTTAATTAAAGTAAGCCTGCTTGAATTGAGGGGATATTCTTTTCACATATTTCTAGGGAATATTCAGTAAATCTTTTTTTTTTCTATTGTGATTTGCAGTTTAAAAATTCATCTAGATTTCTTTGTGGAATATTGGAAACATAATGGGAATTTTTGTGTACATTATGTTGAAACTATCTAATAAAGGGGTATAAAAATATGTGAATATATTTACCATACATATAAAATAAATGAATCCATGAATCTATAAATGCATTGATTGCACGCTTCTTCCATTTTATTCTGTCCATTTATTGTCTCAGATCATGTATTATATTTCATAGCTTCACAGGAATCCAGCAAAGCCATAAAAACAGTGCAGATCAACAGTGTTAAGAAAGATATTGATTGCTGATTTAAGCTGGCATTCCAAAGTAGAATTAACATGTGCCATTGACATAGTCTTTGTGACCTCACTCCTCAGTACAGCATGATCTTGGATACAACTACCCACAGCAGTGCCAGAATACTGCTCTCAGAAATAACACAAATGTCAACATGATGAATGGCTAATTCTATAATGTTAACCCAAGCAAAAATTCCAAATGTGCCATAAGATATCCACACATAATGCTTATGTCACCCTCATTCTCTCTCTCTTCCCCCCACCCCTCTCTATTCCTAAAATCAGAACAACATTTAACCGGTCTCACTTGGACACATTTTATTTCTCCAAATTTAATTGTAAAGTTTCAAGATTCTATATCTGTCTTCCTCCCTGAAAGAGGGCTGTTGTTTTTTCCCAGACCCTTGTGCAGTTTAATCAAACCAAATAATCCTCTTATCAGTTGTATTTTTATTATCTTACAATTTAATTGATTGTTCCTGAATGTTACACCAGTTTTACAGTTCTTTATTAACACTACAGTTCATCAAGAGCAGAATCTTTCAACACCTGATCATAATAAACAACTCCTTCTTTCCTTCTTTCCTTTTTTCCTTCCTTCCTTCCTTCCCTCCCTCCTTCCTTCTGCTCCTGTGGGGATACATAAAGATAAAGATAAAGATAAATAACCTTTATTGTCATTTTTATATTGTGGGCACAATGGCACACATAAAAAATGAAATTTAGTTGCCCGCTCTCAAAGTGAAACATATACATGACACACACCTAAACATACTATACAACATATATATAGACCCACATCCCTACATATACATAGCAAATAAATATTAAATACTGTCCATCTTGAATATATACCCGGAGGAAAGTTTGAGAGTTCGCAAGGTTAATGCTGTATGGAATGAAACTATGCTGAATCTGGATGTTCTCCGACGGCTACCCGAAGCCTCCTCCCAGAAGGTAACAGAGGGAACATGTCCGTGAGGAGGTATGTGTAGTGTCCAGAAAATTTGCGGCCTGGCTCAAAGCAACACTTCTGTGCTATGTCCGGATGGAGGGGGGAACTATGCCAATGATCTTTTCGGCCATCCTCACCACTCTCTGCACCGCCTTCCTGTCTGAAGCAGTGATGCCTCCAAACCAGACTGTGATGCTGTATGACAGGATGCTCTCGATTGTCCCCCTGTACAAAGTGGTCAGGACAGGGGAAGGAAGATGTGCTTTTCTCATGCGGCGCAGAAAATACAGGCGCTGCTGTGCCCGCTTCACCAGTTTCTCACTGTTTAGCGACCAAGTCAGCCTACTCGTTAGCTGCACACCCAGGAATTTGATGCTGGTAACCATCTCCACAGGTGAATCATTAATGCACAGAGAAGTGTGGCTGTGCCTGCCTTTTCTGAAATCAACAATGATCTCTTTGGTTTTTCTTGTATTTAAAACTAGGCTGTTTTCCTTACACCAGTTCACCAACCCCTCAACCTCCTTGCAGTAAGCTTCCACCTTGTCATCCTGAATAAGGCCCACTACTGTTGTATCATCTGCGAACTTCACAATATGGTTGGTAGCAAACTTAGCACAGCAGTCATGGGTCAACAGGGTGAACAGCAGCGGACTTAAGACGCAGCCCTGAGGAGAACCTGTGCTCAAGAAAATGGTATTAGAGGTATTTGTTCCAACTCGCACATATTGGGGCCTGTTGGTAAGAAAATCCAGAATCCAGTTGCACAAAGGAGTGTTTAAGCCTAAAAGGCCCAGTTTGTCTACTAGATGCTGGGGAATGATTGTGTTAAACGCCGAACTGAAGTCGACAAACAGCAAACGCACATGAGTATTTCTTTCCTCCAAGTGCTTCAGGCTCAGATGGAGAACGGAAGAAATAGCATCCTCCGTAGAGCGATTTGGTCGGTAGGCAAACTGAAGCGGGTCAAATGCTGGCGGGAGGCTAGATACAATAGTGTCTTTTATCAGCTTCTCAAAGCATTTCATGATGGTGGATGTCAGTGCAACCGGACGGTAATCATTGAGGCCTGTAATTGTGGACTTTTTTGGCACTGGCAAGATGATGGCCATCTTAAAACACGATGGGACCACTGCCTGCTGCAATGAGAGGTTGAAAATATCAGTGAGAACACAAGCCAGCTCCTCTGCGCATTCCCTGAGGACACGTCCAGGGATGTTATCTGGGCCTGCTGCTTTCCGAATGTTAACTATCTGCAGTGTTTTCCGGACAGAGGTGACATCAAAGCTAGGCACTTGCTCATCAGGGTGGGGCACAGCTTTCCTAGCAGGAGTACTATTTGATGCCTCAAATCTACCAAAAAATGCATTCAGTTTGTTTAGGAAGTCTGTGTCATCCTTACATCTCGATGGAGCCACCTTGTAATCCGTAATGGCCTGGATCCCTTGCCACATTTGCCTGGTGTTTGTTTGGTCCTGAAAAAAGTTCTGAATTTTCTGGCAATGGGCTTGCTTTGCACCTTTTATGGCACTTTTCAGATTTGCTCTGGCTGTTCTAAGTGCCAGCATGTCCCCAGATTTAAAAGTGAAACAAAGTGTGCTGCAGACCATAGGCCACTGCATAGAAATATGAATACCTATATCCACATGTTCCATATGACCCAGGCCTTCCTCTCTTCTCTCGGGCTCTAATTTTTCCAATGACTTGAGCTAGCGCTTAAATAACTTTTTAGCTGAGGCCTGAGGGAGAAATAAGTCTAGCTGACATGCAGGAGAGATTGATAGCCCTGTCATTAATGGGAAACAAACACAGTTTGGAGCCTAATGAAACTGGAGAAAGAATGAAGAAAGGAAGAAGACTCCATAGAATTCTATACAAATTATTGTGTCATTCTCGAAGACAATGCTTCTAGATATCGCCATTAGGAAACATCTAGCAAAATATTTTTAGGGGCAAAAAGCCATCATTTGTTCAACTGGAATATTATACAGTTAAACACAGCACAAATGCAAGCACAACTGAAATGTCTATTACTTTTCCACTTAAATATTCTCTGTAATAAAAAGCTCACGGAGAAGGGAATTAAAACCTGGAATCAAAGAGAAACTTCCTAATAGTAAGGACAATTAACCAGTGGAACGGCTTGCCTTCAGAAGTTGTAGGTGCTTCATCACTGAAGGTTTTTAAGAAAAGACTGGACAGCCACCTTTCTGAAATGGTATAGGGTCTCCTGTTTCAGCAGGGGGTTGGACTAGATGACCTATAAGGTCCCTTCCAACCCTATTCCAATTCTTTTTTTTAAAAAAAAATATTTTATTAAGTTTTATAAAGGTAAGGAAAGGATGGGATCAGTATGGGTATTAGGTAGGGTAGGGTTCAGGAATGAGGTTGGGGTAAGGGTAGGTACAAAAATGGGGTTACCTCCAACAATAATTCCACGCTTTAGCAAGCAGACTGTCGTCCGGATACAGATATTAAATAACAGTAATTAATGTAATGGTAAATAACTATAATCAATAACAATAGGAATAGCGATGGTAATCAGTATCTTTCTTTTGCCTTTTTATAGCTTCTGTAATCTCCATCATTGATATTTTCTCATTTAATATATTTCGAATGTTCTTTGGGACTTTTGGAAGGTCAGTTCCTTTTAAATAATCCTGTATTCCCTCTTTGGAAACCACCTCCGCCTTATAAAGTGTCTTGTAATAAGCCTTGGTAATTTTTTTCATTGTGTCATTGTGGAAGTGTAACTCGCCTTTTGAGTCTTGTAGCTTATTTATCATTCTTTTTTCTTTTTCTTTCTTCAGTCTATATGCTAACCATCTTCCCGGTTTATTAGCATTTTCAAAAAAGTTCTGTTTAGATCGTTTAATCTGCTGTGCCATTATGTCCATCTCAGGTTTAATTTATGTTTTATCAATTCCATTTGTGTCTTCAGAATCTTTTTTTGTGGATCAATTTGTAATTCAGATTCTAATTTATTAAGTTCTTCTTTCAACTGTAGCTGTAATTGTTTCTTTTGTTTATTCTTTTTAGCAATATAAGTTATGGCCAAAGCTCTAAAATATGCTTTGGCTGTATCCCACACATTTTGGAGGGAGGTTTCTCCTTTCTTATTTATTTTAAAGAAAAATTCCATTTCCTTTGTTGCTAATTGTAGGAATTATTTTTCTTTCAGTATAGATTTATTCAGCGACCATCTTAATTTTTTCCTAGTTCCTTTCCAGGTCATTTTAATTGGATTGTGGTCTGCCCAAATATTAGTTTCTATTTCAACCTCTTGTATTATAGTTTTCAAATCATAAGATGTCCATATCATATCAATTCTTGACCAAGATTTGTGCCTATTTGAATAGAACATATATTGTGATTTTCCTGGGTTCATCTCTCTCCATATATCTTGAATGGACAATTCTTTCATTTTTAAAAAGGCCTTAGGTAAAATGTTTCCCCCTTTTTTGCCTTGTTTATGGCTTTTATAGTCCCGAGTTGCATCAACTATTGCATTAAAGTCTCCCAGTATACAAAGGTTTTGGTAGTTTAAGTCCACTATTTTATTATGTAATTGCTGATAAAACTGGTCTTGCTTATCATTAGGTGCATATATTGCGACCATCAATATCTGTTTTTGATTCAACGTAATTTCCACCATTAATATTCTCCCTTCTTCATCTACATAAACATGTTTTGGGTTCATCTTTTCTTTTTATATAAAGAGCTATACCTCTTTTCTTTTGAAGTGCCAGGGAGAAGTAAAGCTTACCCATTTTTGGTTGTTCTAAGATTCTAGAATGTTGTCTCTTGATGTGTGTCTCTTGGAGACAAATTATGTCCATTTTTAATTTTTGTAGTCTAGTAAAAGTTTTTCTCCTCTTTGAAGGAGAATTCAAACCATTTATATTTATTGAAAAGATTCCAACCTCCTCCATGACTTCAATTATATCTGGACCTCAGTCTTCTAGGGGAAGTTATCTGTCTCTGCTCTCTCGGTCTTGCTCCTTCCTCTGGATAGGTCTTTTTAAGTTCTTCCTCCTCCACTTGTTTAAGCGCTCCTGCAATGCTCACTTCCTCTTGTTTCTTAGGTTCGAAATCGCCTTTTTCCAAAAAAGCTCTGTGGTTGTTGAAAATTTCCTCTGCTTTAAGTGGGGTATCCAATCTGTATCTCTTGGAATCCCAAAAAATTAATAACCCTTCTGGAACCAACCATCTAAAATTCACTCCTTTGTCGAATAATTTCCTTGTTAAGAATTGGTAATCTCTTCGAGCTTCTCTTATCCTTTTAGGAATTTCCGGTGACGTCGCTGAAGCTAGACCCAGGGAAACAACTCTCCGTCCCCTGGGTCCAATATTCTTCTGATAATGGGTCCGTTTGGGCCGAATGCCACCCTGGAGAGGTGGCCACTGAAGGGCGAACCTTTGAGGAACGTGGGCCAGCAGCAGCCGGCCCGCTGAACTCAAAGCAGCCCCTGGAATCAATGGAAGAAAGGCGGACCGCATTCATGCAAGCCGCCATTAACAGCTGATCGTCGGAGACGAAGAAACAGCTGAATTTGACAGCAAGCAGCTGAACCAGGTGAGAAAATGCTCTTCTTTCCTGCTGATGGTGGATTTGACTTGAAATACCCTGTTTTTACTTGGAGCGCAAAGCTAAGGGAGGAGGTGGGGGTTTTTCTCCCCCCCTCCCATACAATCGGTGGTTTAAGCTGCTTCTCAAAAAATAAAAATAAACTTTTACTATAGTAAAGCTTTTTAAGTTCTAATCGATTTGGGAAGCTTGCTCTTTTTTTTCTTGAAGATATTGTTTTTTTTCTAACTTGGAAAAGCCATTCTAACTATGCATTCTCTATTAAAACTTTAGACTTTTTTTTCTTCACTCTGAATAGTCTTTTTTTCACTTAAGCGTTTGGAAGAGTTACACTGTATCTCCTGTGGTCACATGTGAAAACCTTTTTCTCTCTCTTTCCTTTGTCTGATGTTTATTCAGACTAGGAACTTGGCTCCATGACCAGACACTTGGCTGAACGCCCAGATATTCTTATCTGACCTTGAGACTAGCTCAAAGAGATTTTCTTTTTTTTGCTTTGCTCTGACTGTATAACATAGACTTTTCCCAAGAAGAATTGAATAATAAGGAATAATAAGGAACTCTGGGGTTTTTTTTGCCTTCTTCCCTGTTGTTGAACACAATTTGGTGGATTAAAATTTGGATATTTTTCTCTACAGTTTTTTTTTCTTGCTTCTGGCCTATTACTTTTCTCTCCTTTTTTGCTTTTGTGCTTCCTCTTTTTTTTTCCTTTTTGGACTTTTTTTTTAAATATCCTGTTAGTGGGAGTGTTTTCTGCCTCTCCCTATTTTTTCTACTATTATTGACTTTGTTCTCCTCTGGTTGGCCTTTATTTATCTTGGATGTTTTTTTTTGGGGGGGGGAGGTTCATCCCCCTACTGGAATTATTTTCTCTTTTTTAAATTTTGTCTGATCTTCCCTCCTAGCAATAGGAGTTTTTTTTCCCCCTTTGGATTACAACTGGCCATCGGGCCGGTGGATTATAATATATCACAGCAATTGGAAGATGAGTGCCTCAAATTTGTCTAAGTCAGGGAGGAAAGGATCCTCTGCTCCTGCCTTGACCTCGGTGAGCCCAGTTCCTCAAAAATCTATTACTACACTCCTACAACAAGAAAAAGTGGAAGTTCAACAAAAGGATATCCAGGCGATACTACAAGCAATTGCAGCCCAGGCGGCATCCTCGAATAAAAACCATGAAGACCTGAAAAAGGACCTTGATAAAAATTATGAAGATTTGAAAAATAATCTCGTTAAAATGAATAAAAAAATGGAAACCTTCCAACAGGCGATTACAGAAAACCAACAAAGAATACAAAAAAATAGAAGACAAGTCAGTGGAAGTTGACCAGAAATTAGGATCCCTACAAGACGAGAACCAAAGATTGGCACAAACAAATGCGGAATTGGGAGATAGTTTGGCTGTGATTGAGATGGAAAGAGCATCATATTTCTTAAGATTTCAAAATGTAATAGAAGATAAGGATGAGAAACTGTTAGATTTGATGATTGAGTTACTTGCAGAGCTACTTGGAATGGAAAAGCCCCAAATGAATGGAGAAATAGAACAGGTCTTTAGAGTTAATTCAAGCTATGCCAGAAGAAACAGAGTTCCTAGGGAAGTCCACGTGAGATTCCTCAAAAGATCTACACGAAATACAAAGAAATACACTAAAATACAAAGAAAAAGAATTAGTAGTGCCAACCCTATTCCAATTCTGACTGAATCAAGGGGAACCAGGAAGGGCCATATTTACATGCCCAAAGATGAAAAAGAATAAAATAAAAACAAATAAGGGAAATAGGTTTAAAAAGTTCACCCAAAAGAGACGTGGACACACAGAGAGAGGCCCACCCAGCACTCTTGCTTAGGCTAAAAACAATTGCTTCAGAGCTTTCTGAAAGGCAAAGTTAATTATTCGGATCAATTCATAACACCTCCCATAATCAAATCCCCCACAAAATATACAGCCTGCACAATAGAGTTTGCTGCTTGTCTGTCAAGTTGTTCCAGACATTTGCAACATCTGTTCCTACATTTAGAGATTCATTTACAGGGGTTCTGAATAATTCACTTTTCCCACTGAGATCTTTCAGCAGCAGCTACCAGCCCCTGTCTGTATTTATTTGTGCCTCATCTCTCTTTTAGGTAATCAGGAGGTTATGAAGACACCTTGAGTTTTTCTATTATATCTCTTATTATAAAAAGTGACAATAGGTACAAGTTAAAGAATGGTCCATTCCAGGATATCTTGTAGGAAACCAAGGCCAATTCTAGAGGACCCACAGTTGAAGTAGGAGGAGAACCTTTCCACTGCTCAGCTGAGTAAGTCATCAAGTGACTGCTTTATTTCATGAGAAACGACCATGAGGAAGCTAGATCTTGAAGAATCAAAAATCAGGGTAAAGATAGGAGGAAGAAATATCAAAAATCTTCAATATGCTTTTCTCAGAAACTAAAGCAGGCCTGGAACATCTGATCAAGAAATTTTAAAAAGTGAGAATTTTGGTCTCTTTGTGAACATCAAAAAGACCAAGCTCATCACCACTGCAAGGAATGGGGAAACATCAAAATAGAAATTGATGGTGAAGAGATAGAATGTGTGGAGAAATTCACTTTCCTAGGATTAGAGATCATTCAAAGAGGTGAATGCAGCCCAGAAATAAAAATGTCAGATTGCACTAGGTCAGGGGTAGACAATCTTGGTTTTTTTATGACTCGTGGACTTCAACACCCAGAATTGCTGAGCCAGCCATGCTGGCTCAGGAATTCTGGGAGTTGAAGTCCACGAGTCATAAAAGAGCCAAGGTTGCCTACCCCTCCACTAGGTCATATAGCGATGGTAATATGAGCTGAATATGGAAAAGTGAGGACATCAGCCTGGCAATCTAATGTAGGTTATTCTGCTCTATCCTATTCCCCATACCTACCTATCAGTGGTGGGATTCAGCCGGTTTGCACCATTTTGGCAGAACCGGTAGCTTATGTTTTGTTGCCCAGGCCCAGAATGGACTTCCAAAAGCGGCATCCACACAGAGAACCAGTTGTTCACATATTTGAATCCCACCACAGCACCTATGGTCATGAAAGTTGGACCTTTAAAAATCAAGAGAGAAAGAAAATCAACACATTTTTTGCTGTGGTGCCAGAGAAGGCTCCTCCATATTCCTTGGACAGCAAAGGTGACTAACAAGCAAGTACTGGAACACATAACACCAGACATGTCACTGGAAGGCAAAATCACAGAACTGTGGCTCACTTTGGCCATGTCATGTGGGGGAATTCACTGGAGAAAGCAAGTATGCTTGGAAGAGTTAGAGGTAAAAAGAAAACAGGTCGCCAAAGAACGTGGTGGCCGGACACCATCAAAGCTGACACAAGCAGAGCATAGAACAACTCAAAGAAGTAGTGCAAGATCGGAAAACATGGAGAGACCTGGCCCATAGAATTGCCAGGAGTTGGACACAATTGAATGGACAACACCATCCTCATCCTCATAAATAGTAGGCCCAGCTCTAACTAAACAACCCTTTATTTTAGACTCTTCAAAATTATTATTCTATTTTGGAATAGAATAATTTTGTTATTGTTGTTACACTTTTATGGATAAAGCACCATAAAAGATCAACCATCGAAGCTTTCAGCCCCGATATACCAATTAAACTTAGCTGGGAATACATTCTATTGAAGTAGATATGAACAAGATTTTGCTTAATATATTCCATGTTGGCGTTAAACTCAGGATTGATTGACTGTATTTTTAACAATCATATGTCACAATTTCAAAAGACCCTGGTGTCTTACAACCGATTACATTCAAAAAATCTATTTTACTGTGAAGTTTTAGTATGTGGATAGAAATAAGCCTCTGCTAAAAAAAACTAAAAAAAACACACAAGAGAAACAAGAATGGGAATCTTTTTTAGAGCTGAAGGCAGAATGGTGCAAGGAAAGCTTGTAGTATTTTTGTATGGCTCACACACATTTTTCTACAGAAAGAAAAAGATCAAATATAATAAAAAGAATTCTTAAGGCCGTTATATATAGTGGTTCTATGTCATTGGAACAAAACAGCTTTTCCTCTTGAGCAGAAATTTATATCTGATGTCTGGTAGGCCTTTGAAAGATATTATTTATCTTTTAAAAAAGACCTGAGAAAATGTAAACAATGTCAGTTGCAATCTTATCCGTGGCTCCTCTGTGTAACTTAAAAGTATCACATAAATAATTTTTCCTTGTTTTTCTAGTATTATAAAACACAAGTAGAACATTATATTATTTGAGTATAATAGTATCTATACAGTGCTGGCTGGAGATTATTAACACCCTGAAGTTTAGATAACTTAAGCCTTTAAAGATAGATAAAAGAATGTTTAAGTCAAGATTAACTATGATTTCTAAATTGATAATGGTGATAAGCATAAGTGGCTTACATTTGACATCTAAAGCTGGAAATGGTACTGATAAACAACCCCAAAATACATAAAATTATGTTCTATAATAAACATTTCTATCTTAGGTTTAATACTTAATACTTAATAAAAAGATTTCTATTGTATTGTTACATATTGTTTATATATATTTAAAGAAAGACAAAAACAGAAGCCATTTGATTTCTAATTTCTCCCCTCTACCAATGTGTGGTCTTCATAAGCATTTAGACCAGGGATGTCTGACCTTGACAATTTTAAGACCTGTGGACTTCAATTCTCAGAATTCCCCAGCCAGCATGATTGGCTGAAGAATTCTGGGAATTGAAGTCCATAGGTCTTAAAATTACAAAGGTTGGGCACTCCTGTTTTAGAACCTCTTAGAAACCATATTGAAATTTTTCTTATATTTCCCACAGTGAATAATATATTGCGTGTATGGGAACCACTCTTGCTTGATATGCTCTCACTCTCTCCTTCCCTCTCCTTCACAGAAAGGGATCAGCTAAAACCTCAAATCCCTCTTTGACTTCACCTGGTCTCTCTCCGACAACAGCAACAGCAACCACCCCCTTTCTTTCCTCCTTTTTCTTTCCTTCTGCCCGATCCACGCCCGCCGCGCCCAAAACCAGCAGCAGCTGTCTGAGCTTCCCTCTCCCCAGGCAGGCTCCTGCAAAGCCTTTCAGCCAGCCCCGCTACACACTCCACCCACCTAAGCAGTTTCTTTGGTCCCCCAAAGAATAGGGAACTTTCTGCTAAGCATCTATATTATCCGGGAGCGAATCAACCTTCATTACACAGTAAGCATCACTCTCTTTCTATGCTATGGCCCGGGGCATTGTATGTTAATCTCTTCACCAGGCGTATCACCCACCTTGGTCTCTGCACTTTAAGCTTGGCAATATCACAGGCGCCGTCCCCTCGTAACTCCCCACCCCCGGAGGTACCTGGGACTGGCGACTCCTTCTCTAATGCTGGTGATCGCTGACCATGTGAAGTGACCCAATCCATCTCTAACTGATCCCCTAACCCTGTGATCTCTGGGGTCAACAAGCCCTCCTGTCCCAATAATCCCCCAGGCTGATCCCCTACCTCAAATCTTTGAGGAGTCCTCTCCCCTTCACAAGCTCTAGGCATGGGTTCCGAAATGTCAGGCCCAGACTGTTCTAATTCCACCTCACTATCCACAGTGGGTGTGTGTAATTCCAATATCCCCCGATGACCACAACCAACCTATACAACTCTTCTTCAGAGTCTTCCCTTTCCCTTCCTACAGACAGATCGGGTTTCACCCTAGTTCCTAACCTTCTTCCCACTATACGGGGCTCAGTTGCAATGACTGGCTGGGTGACTCGTACTGCCTAGTTCAAGGGCAATAAATGGTTCCAATGCCACACTTTCAAAGGCCCTGAACTTCCCTCTGGTCGTATCCGATACACTGTTAGTCCCGGCAGCTTCTCATTAACAACATACAACTGGGCACCCCATCGATCTGCCAGTTTGCGCTTTCCAGAGGGACCCAAATTCCTTAATAGCACCCGATCCCCAGACTGCAAATCCTGAACTCTTACTTTCAAATCATAGTTCCTCTTATTTCGCCATTCCCGAACCCCTGCGGCCTCTGCGGCCTTTTCATAAGCCCCCTTCAAATTCTTCCTCAATCTATCTACATAATTATGATGTGACCTAACTGAGGTCTCATCCACTGAGGTGCCAAAGACTATGTCTACCGGCAGGCGGGCTTCCCTACCAAACATCAACCGATACGGGGAATACCCGGTGGCATCATTCCTCGTGCTATTATATGCATGCACGATGGTAGAAATATGTTGCATCCAGTGTTGCTTCTGTTCTTCAGTAAGTGTCCCCAACATATCCAAAAGAGTACGATTAAACCTCTCAGGCTGCAGATCTCTTTGTGGGGTGGTACGGGACTTCCGAATGCCCAGTAAGCCCAGTAGTTGCTTAACAAGCCTGCTTTCAAAGTCCCTCCCTTGTACAAAAAGCTTCACCACCAATACTTTGGTGCACTGATCTTTTGTCGGGAAGGCCTGAGCATAACGGGTAAAATGATCAGTCATGACCAATACATTTCCTTGCCCACTTACATCTGGTTCCAGGCAAAGAAAATCTATGCAAACCAAATCCAAGGGCCCATAACTTTGCAAATGGCCCATCGGTGCAGTCCTTGAAGGTAAGATTTTCCTCTGAATGCAATGCAGACAAGATCTACAATAGTTCCCAACTTCGGTCTTCATCCAGGGCCAGTAGAATCGATCCATTACTAACTTAAAAGTCTTTTCCGGCCTCAAATGCCTGTGCTCGTCATGTAGTGCAATCAACACTGCTTCTCTGTGTTTCTCCGGAAGCAAAAGTTGCCACCTTTCTTCAGGCCCATCCGAAGGGCCCCTCCAATAAACCACTCCATCACGAAGCTGTAAATGGTCCCACTCCTTATACAGCACTCGGGTTCCTCTCGGCGAATCGGCAAGTAGAACCTAGTCTCTCTCCGACAACAGCAACAGCAACCACCCCCATCCCCTTTCTTTCCTCCTTTTTCTTTCCTTCCGCCCGATCCACGCCCACTGTGCCCAAAACCACCAGCAGCTGTCCGAGCTTCCCTCTCCCCAGGCAGGCTCCTGCAAAGCCTTTCAGCCAGCCCCGCTACATATTAATGAACTGCCAAGTACTAGTTCAGTTATCCCCTTGCCATAAATTAAAATAACACAGCAGATGTGAAATTTTGATTATGTAATTGAATGCTTCTGAATATTCTTTTAAAGCTTGCTCTTAATGCCCTTTCTTCTTTTCTATCTATGAAGCTGCCTTTGAAAACATCTTCAAATGAATTTTGATTTCATCATGCTGCTTCTGTTATTTTTATGTAGCTCAAGTGCTCAGAAATAAATGAGTGATGTGATATGCAGGCAGTCTTACCCACAACACGTAGCAGCAACTATCATGTGTACAATGGTACTTACATAGAAATTGTGCAATCTAAAGCATAGAAGAAGGCATTCTTATTTAACACTTGTTTTTTCATGGGATTCATTAAAAATAACTGCTCTATATACAACTAAGCTATAATTCTGTGTACCTGAGATTCAGACTCATCAACCCAGTACAAGTGAATCATCCAAATAGTTGGATAGGTATAAGAAGCTCCCTTTTCTTAGGTAAAAACTGAGTTGTGATAGAAGCAAATATCTGTAGCTCAGGGTTAAACTTTGGAGTCCTTGGTGCTCTCTGAGCTTGGTTGTTTTCTTGCAAACTTTTCATTACCCACTCAGGGAGCTTCATGGGTGCAATTGAGTGTGGGGTTTTCTCCCTGTTTACATACAGTAGCTAGTCCTGACAGTGTAGATATATAATGTTTTCTCTGTAGTAGTTCCTTGATTTCTGATTGATTGTTTGTCTAGATGTCTGGATGTTGGCTGCAGGAAAGGATGTGATCTGGTCTTTCTTAGTTTAGTTTAGTTTAGTTTTGTATCTTTTGTCTCTGACTTGTTCATGTAGCAGAATGTTTTCTTTTGTTTTCCAATATAGATACCTGCTACTAGATCCTCCTAATTGGAGACCCATGCAAAGTAAGGGCCCTATCACTGAACTAGAGTCTGTTTTTCATGTAACAGTTTATTGTAGTCTTGTTATACTATATAGTAAGTATAATTTCCATGAATCATTAAATACATTCTTGCCTTGGTATCTGTAGTGGATTATCTAATCAGTTGTTCTTGTTGTTTAACAGCTGCACTACATAATATATATGTGAATCAGTGTCTTTTCTGATTTCTAGAACTGTTATTGTTTCTCTGTGATGAAGACTAGACATCCAAAGGCCACCCTTATAAAAATTCATTTCTAAAAAGGGGCATAGCTATCACCCATAATAAGAGTAACTTCTTTCATTGTGTTATAGAGCATTATTTATATAACTATGACCCTTTTACCTAAACATTACATGGACTAGGATTTCATCCTTGAATCATTGTTATTGTGGCAATGTTTTTGCTACCATGAAGTACCACAAATAGTTCATCGAAAACACCATTTCATTGTCTCTTTACAATATGCATATTGATTGCTTTCTTTTCTTTTTTTAAAAAATATGTTTTATTATTTTTATCGGGATAGAAAGGGAAGGGTAGGTAAAGGTATAACATAGGGTAAAAAAACAAGGATTAGACCAAGGGTAGGGATAGATACAATAATGGGGTTACCCCCAACAATAAATCAACGCTTTAGCAAGCAGACTGTCGTCCGGGTATAGATATTAAGTATACATAATTAACATAATACTAAAAAGCTATATTAGTAAATTTATTACTATTAATGGTAAAAACTTAACCCAATACATATCATTCATTCTATAAGTAACAATAATCAGTATACTATTAGTGATGTATTACTAAGTAAATATAGTTACATATAAATATCAATATAACGCTTATTAATTATAATTAATCATAGTTAAATGTAAACATCTAGCCAAAAAATTAAAAAATAATATTCAAAAGAAAGTACATCATTTATCTTATTTAATTTCATCATCTTTTTTCATTCTATCTTATTGCTAACCATTGATAAAATTTTTCCCATGTTTTAAAGAAAATTGTGTCTTCTTTCTCTTTAATTTCTAAAGTTAATCTATCCATTTCTGCACATTCCAATATTTTCATAATAATAATCTGGTCAGGTGGTATCTTTTCATTTTTCCATATTGATTGCTTTCTTAACATCTACCCATGCAAAGATCCCTTTAGCTCCAGATCAGATCTTTGTTTTCCTCCGATGATTGCTTTTGTAGAATTTCTTTTTATTTTAAGACCTCTTTTAAAATTTTATGACTTGCTTTTTGCTACTGTAGTGAATCCAGGATGCTTTGCTCCAGTGAAAACACTAAATATTTCAGTCCTTTATGAGATGTTTTAATCAGCTACTTACACATTGTGATTTGAACCTTACTTTTATAAACATGCTCTTAAAAGTGATAGATAGATAGATAGATAGATAGATAGATAGATAGATAGATAGATAGATAGATAGATAGATAGTAGATAGATAGATAGATAGATATGTAGATAGATAGATAGATAGATAGATAGATAGATAGATAGATAGATAGATAGATAGATAGATAGATAGGGAGAGAGAGAGAGAGAGAGAGAGAGAGAGAGAGAGAGAGAGAGAGAGAGAGAGAGAGATGATAGACCAGGGGTCTTCAAACTTGGCCCTTTTATGACTTGTGGACTTCAACTCCCAGAATTCCTCAGCCACCATGCCTGGCTGAGGAATTCTGGGAGTTGAAGTCCACAGTCATAAAAGGGCCAAGTTTGAAGACCCCTGTGATAGCCAGACAGACGATAGTCAGAAATATTAGAGCTCTGTGATCTATCTTCAAAGGAAGACTTCGTTTCATTAGATCTTCTATCAAAGAACTATTACAGAGCAAAAGGGCAAATCTTTTAATCATCAGAGCAGAGTAACTATATCACTTCGATCCACTCAAAGATGTATCTATGACATGTGCAGAATCCAATTCTCAAAAGGAAGGCAATTGAGTTGTGGAATTGCCTCTGCAAGGCAAAGTACCTCACTGAGATGGATTGCAGGTGATCCACACAGCTATAATAGTTTTTCCATCAACAACCCTTGATATTCTACTTCAGAGATATAGTTGCCAACCTATTAATAAGACTTGCCTCCTGAGTCACCCCATCACAGGAAATTCTAACAATTCTATTCTATCTATTCTAAATTCAATAGGTTTTAGAACATTGAGAACCAATGAGAGATGTTCCCCATGAAGAACTGGATATTATTATTTTCTTGCATAAGATTTATTGATCTGTAATTCAATTACTTACATTACTGCACAGTTTATTCATAGGTTTCAACTGACATATGCTATGACAGATTTAGTTAAATTCTCCATCCATTGAAGTCACATCTGAGATCCTTTGAAGTAGTCTGAGAATTGTCATAATATCTTTATTAAAACAATATTCTTGGGGTGTCAAGAGTGTATTACAGGGAATGAGAAATCCTTGGCTGGCATTCATTTGCAGACTCAGAGTACTTAGTAGAGAATGTATGTATCAGCATCACCCCAGTGTTCCTCTTATTGATGTCAAGCATTAGAAATCAAGAGCCAGTGCAGTTCAAATGAATACAGGTTTATTGCATGCTAACACTCTTAACACTCTTTACAAGAATCTAAGCTACTAATGGTAAGTAAAAGTAAGATAAGTAGATAAGAGTCAAAGGAATTCAAGGAGAGCTGGACTTAGATATCTTGTGAGCCTAAAGGGATTTGAGACTGATGACATGCTTGACCCCTCCCTCGGGCTCAGCCTGGTCATATTTTACAATTGACTGGTATCTTCCTAATATGAATAGTTTTATCTGTAAATTTTCTAACCAATAGGGATTTTTTTTTAATCCCCGAACTTGCCTGGGAATGAAGATGGTGTGGTTTTGCATTTGCTGATAAGACTGATAGATAAGACATAGATGGAGGAGCCAATGTTGCAAATGCCATTTCTAAAAAGCCTAAGAAGTTTTTGAGATTAGCCTCAGGTTTAATTGTTGCCCAGGAATAGTCCTTAGCTGGTGAATTCAACTGTATTTTTATAGGACTTCCTTTTTTTTTTTACTTCTCTATCCTGTCACTACTTTATTTCACTTTAATCTTGTTTGCCCCTTTCTCTTTTTCTTTCCTGCCCTTCAAAAGTCTTATCCATCCTAAACATCCTCACAAGGTGGGTTATAAATGACAAAGAAGCACAAAAAGAATACATCAGTACATTGCAGTTACTAATTTAGTGTATATGAAATAGGCGTAGATATAGGTAAAGGTAAAAGTTTCCCCTGTCCAGTTATGTCCAATTCTAGGGGGTGGTGCTCATCTCCGTTTCAAAGCTAAGGGACCCAGCATTATCCAAGGACACTTCTGGGGTCATATGGTAAGCATGACTATATGCCAAGGCACACAGACCGCTGTTACCTTCCCACCAAAGTGGCACATATTTATCTACTCACATTTGCATGCTTTTGAACTGCTAGATGGGCAAGGATGGGAACTCACCCTGTCATGGAGTGCTTGGGTCTCAAACCGAGGTGTCAGCTTTCTATCTGATAAGCTCAGCATCTTTAACCACTGAGCCATTGTGTATAGTCAAGGCCATGGTTTTCCCAGTTGCAATGTATGGCTGTGAAAGTTGGACCATAAGAAAGGCTGAACGCAAAAGAATTGAGGCCTTTGAACTATGGTGCTGGAGAAGACTCCTGCGAGTCCCTTGGACTGCAAGGTGATCAAACCGGTCAGTCCTAGAGGAGATCAACCCTGACTGCTCCTTAGAAGGCCAGATACTGAAGTTGAAACTCAAGTACTTTGGCCACCTAATGAGAAGGAAGGACTCACTGGAGAAGAGCCTAATGCTGGGAAAATTGAGGGCAGTAGAAGAAGGGGACGACAGAGAATGAGGTGGCTGGATGGAGTCACTGAAGCAGTAGGCGTGAGCTTAAATGGACTCCAGAAGATGGTAGAGGACAGGAAGGCCTGGAGGAACGTTGTCCATGGGGTCGCGATGGGTCGGACACGACTTCGCAACTAACAACAACAACAACAACAACAACATTGCATCCCCCTTATATAAGTATATGAACATGTATGGTATATAGTATATGGTATGGGATATGGGTTATGGGATATGGGATACAATATGTATATTGTTCAGGCAATTTGGTTTGGTTTGGTTTGGTTTGGTTTATGCCTTTGAGCACATATATTCTCATCCATATACAAGCATGCATACACATATAAAAAAGTATGTCACGTTCACACATTTACAGATAATCCTTACTTACTACCAACCATAATTGGTACCAGCAACTCCATTGTTAAGTGAGTTGTTAAGTGAAACATCATGTGACCATGCCTAACTTATTATGTCTATCCCAGCTGTGGTTGTTAAGCACGTCATAATAGGCCACTAAGCACAATGTCACATGATCAAAATTGGAGATCTGTGGACTTCCCCGTTGATATTGTGTTCAGACATCGGCTCTGAAAGTTGAAAATGGCAATCAGGTGACCATATGAACACTGAGGGCTATGGCTTCAAGGATCAAATGTCTCATTTTTCAGCATTGTTCTAATTTTGCTGAATGAGTGGTCACTAAGTGAGGACTAACTGCACTGGAAAAATAAATCTCCAGGATTTATTTAAGGAGTTGGTAATGTAATGTCAACAAAGCAGGAAAAATGGCCATAGCACAGGATTGTTATGGAAATCTAGGAATCTAAAATGCTATCATTAGAGCATTAACAATCTGCTCATAAACTCTTGAAATCTGGGACAAGAGTCCTTTCAGTGGATCTGAGGTTATAAGGCTATGTTGATTTTAGAGCTGAAAGTTTTACTGGTAATAGTTACCAAATGATTACATGATAGCTTTCACAATATCCTGCTGAACATTTAATAAAGCTGAAGTAAATAAGGCACATATAATTGAATCCATTACTTTTAATACAGTTAACCTATGTAATTAATACATTTTCACATTCAAATTCAATTTGTCCATGTTTTCTCACTTTCAGGTTTTTGAATCTTTGTCTTTTTGCTTTTCTTCCCCACAAAAAGTTAGAATAACAGAATAACAGAGTTGGAAGGGACCTTGGAGGTCTTCTAGTTCAACCCCCTGCTCAGGCAGAAAACCCCATACCATTTCAGTTGCAATATAAATTGTTATCTTTTAAAGCAGGGATGTCAAACTCATAATGTCACATGACGTGTCGTGACATATCTCAACTTTTTTGCTATTGCCGGCAATGGGGTAGGTGCGATTTCGCTATGATGCATCCGGCCTGCGGGCCGGCAGTTTGACCCCCCTGTTTTAAAGGAAAAAATATTTTTTCCAGTCTTCTCTCTCTCTCTCTCTCTCTCTCTCTCTCTCTCTCTCTCTCTCTCTCTCTCTCTCTCTCTCTCTCTCATTTTTTTCTGATATTATCAAGATTCATGGAGGCATAATCCACTATTCATAGCTATCTTTTGTATCACATCAATTTCTCCACAACTCATCTAAATAGCCTTCCTCTGTTTTGATTTGCTTCTCATTCTTTGTTTTTATGTTCTTCACAGATTTTTTGGCTATGGGAATATTAACAATTTTATTAGGCCTACATTCTGGTGCAAACTGAACAATCCAATATATGGCTCCCAGACTAATGGGTGATCCCGAACAGTTGTTAATTGGCTTTCATGTTTGGCTGAATTTTGGGATACAGCTCATGGCAGGGTTTTTATTTTTAATGACAAGGATATAACTAAAACAATAAATGCATGCATATATAAACTACCACAATGTGTATCTCAGGCAAAACCCTGATTTAAAATAAAGTCTTTATCAGCATTTTTTTAAATTATACAATAATTTGCAACAGCATGGAATTAA
Source organism: Azemiops feae (assembly GCA_023970755.1). Lineage (NCBI taxonomy): Eukaryota > Metazoa > Chordata > Lepidosauria > Squamata > Viperidae > Azemiops > Azemiops feae. The sequence continues at coordinate 1,276,626 of JALGBA010000843.1, forward strand.
TTTTGAATAAACATAGGTGAAACTGAAATTAATAGTTGGCTGAAATATATAAAAGTGGGTGTAGATTTCTGTTGAGTGATGGTGTTCCCTGGAAGCAAAAGGCTTTGAAGAAGCAGGATAAAAAGAGTATTGACATATGTTGGAGAACATGCCTGAAAATACTGTGGACAGTTAGGTAAACAAACAAAAATGTCATCAAGCAAATCAACCTAAGGTTCTACCTCAAGACACATATGATCAGGCTCAAATTATCCTACTTCAGGCATTATGGGAAGATCTTGCTCTCTAAAGAAGGCTCTAATGCTGGGAAAATGTGGAAGGAAAAAGAAGAAGAGAAAGAAGAGGACAACCAGTAACAAGATGGGTAGGCCCAGTTACAGTAATTATGGGTGCACTGTTAGGAGATATGAAACTACCGGGTTATGGACAGATTGTCATGGAGAAAATCTATCCAAGTGGTATACGAAGAGATTACACCAACCTGATGGCATATAATCAATCCATAAAGTAAGACTCTTCTGTCACCATGATGTAAAAAAGATGTTGAGACTCTAGAAAGAGTGCAGAGAAGGGCAACAAAGATGATTAGGGGACTGGAGGCTAAAGCATATCAGGAACGTTTGCTGGAATTGGGTATGTCTAGTTTAATGAAAAGAAGGACTAGGGGTGACATGATAGTAGTATTCCAATATCTCAGGGGTTGCCACAAAGAAGAGGGAGTCAAGCTATTCTCCAAGGCGCCTGAGGGCAGGACAAGAAGTAATGGATGGAAACTAGTCAAGGAGAGAAGCAACCTGGAACTGAGGAGAAACTTCCTGACAGTTAGAACAATTAACCAGTGGAACAACCTGCCTCCAGAAGCGGTGAATGCTCCAACACTGGAAGTTTTTAAGAAGAGACTGGACAGCCATTTGTCCGAAATGGTATAGGGTTTCCTGCCTGAGCAGGGGGTTGGACTCGATGACCTCCAAGGTCCCTTCCAACTTTATTATTATTATATATTATATTATGTCATAAGAAAAAAATGATTTTATTTTATTTTCATCTTTTTTTTAGAAAAGGATCTTTTCTGATCTCCCCCCCCCTTAAGTTTCTCATTAAAGATTCTGTTGTACTGTTAATTGTATTGTATTGGCACTTTAATTTTAGTTCAGTGTGACTTTCAACTTTCACAAAGGTATTTTTGATAGGACGTTATGTGTATTTTTGGTCAGAAAAAAGTGAGGACGACTAGCAGGCCGAAGCCTATTGGAAATTCTTTGGTGCTAATCCATTCCTAATGGAATCCAGAAATGAATCCTTTCATCTCCTGCTCAAAAGCTGGAGGACTCTTCTGAATGTAATAAATAGTGATACGGATTTATGTGGGCTTGAGAGAGAAAAAGAACACAAAAGAGACAAAAGACTGAAGAAAGACCACTCCTCAAAAGTGCTTCCAAATTATGAATGTAGCAATGCAATTCCCAAGTTGCAGGGAATCATGATAAAAACATTGTTCAAGTTCCTTCCCAAGCTCACAAGAGAACAGACAAATCTCTGTTAACCTAGAAAAACATGAAAAAGTCTAGATCTTAAAATCTGGAACACAAAGCTTCTGTACATAAATGCATATTTGCATTGCAGAAGGCAAATGATGTGTACATGGTTTTTAATTTCTCCCCAAGAAAGGTCCAAAGCAGGGGTCTCCAAATTGGCAGCTTTAAGACTAGTGCAACTTCCAGAATTTCTCAGCCAGCTATGCTGTGCTGGTTGGAGGATTCTGAGAGTTGAAGTCCACAAGTCTTAAAAATGCCAAGTTTGTAGACCCTTGGTCTAAAGTAGGTGAGTCATGCCTGAGAGTCTTTTGCTAAATTCATGGCAATGGATTAATTTTGGACTAAGAAGATAGAGAACTGATATTTACAGTGCATTTTCAGCAGGGAAAGAAGGGCTGAGAAGATCACCTTCTTGTCATACAAACTGTCTATGGGCCATGGTGGCGCAGTGGTTAGAATATAATACTGGAGGCTACTTCTGCTGACTGCCGGCTGCCTACAGTTTGGCAGTTCAATTTTCACTGGCTCAAGGTTGACTCAGCCTTCCATCCTTCTGCGATCGGTAAAATGAGGACCCAGATTGTTGGGGGCAATAGGCTGACTCTGGAAACTGCTTAGAGAGGGCCGTGTAGCTATGTGAAGTGGTATATAAGTCTAAGTGCTATTGCTTTGCTATGGACTGATGTCTCTAACTGATCCAGTATAATTGCATGCGAATAAATGAATCTCTCTTTTTTTTGTCTAGTAAATTGAAATAGAAGACAAAATTAATTTGCCCTATATTCAGATTGATACACAAAAGACTAATATAATAATAAATAAAATATTCCATTTTCTTTTATCTCCTACTTTATATCATCACCACCATCATCATCATTATCATTTTAACCATCGTCTATCCACTGCAGGATGTAGGCCTCTTCTGCACATTTCTAACCTATATGGTCCTGAGCTTCCTTTTGCCAATTGGGCCCGCAATACTTGCTGATGTCATCGATCCATCTTGTTTTGGGTCTCTTTCGTAGATGCTTTTTACCAAGTGGGATCCATTCTATGACTGCCTTGGTCCACCTGCCATCAGTTCTTCTTGCTAGGTGACCAGTCCATGTTCATTTCAATTCTTTTATTCTCTTGATGATCTTGTATACTTTCGTTAGTTCTCTAATGCATGTGCAGGTCTTTCTATCTTGTCTTGTAATGCTGAACATGTATCTTTCCATGGCTCTTTGCGTCAGAGCCAGGTTATGTTTAATAAATTCACCAAAGGGGAAATATATATATATATGGAGAAGAACTAGATGTAGTAGACCACTATATATACCTTGGCCAACAGATCTCAATGGAAGGAGATACAATAAAGGAAATTGAATGGCATGTTAAATGTGGTTGGCAAGCATTTGGCAAGCTAAGCATAATTTTCAAAAACAATCTCCCCTTATGCCTGAAGAGAAAAGTTTTCGATCAGTGTGTGCTATCTGCTCTAACATATGGCAGTGAAACATGGACACTAACCTCACAATATATATAGTCTCCCACTAACACTTTGTCAGCCACAAAAATTTTGATGCACCTTGGTTTTTTTAAACTGCTATATTGCAGTTTTACTGTTATGATCACTTTTGCCTTGCAGCCCCAACCTAGGAGCGTTAAGCAGGCTCAAGTCGCTACTGCGAAACACTACAAATTCGAATTTCTTTTTTTATTGACAAAGAGTTAAAGAGTTAAATGGAAGACTAGAATAGCTATTTCAAGCTTTTTAGCTCTCATCAGCTAGCCACACCCTTGGTTCGGCTGACAAAAGAGAGGAGGAGAGCCGGTGGCCTGGAGGTTAATACAGCTGCCTAGTATGCAGGCTGCCTAGGTTCGAATCACATAAAGGGTATGGCTAGCTGATGAGAGCTAAAAAGCTTGAAATAGCTATTCTAGTCTCCCATTTAACTCTTTAACTCTTTGTCAATAAAAAAAGAAATTTGGTATATATATATATATATATACACACACACACACACTCACACTCTACAGAGAGAGAGAGAGAGAGAATGGTTGCATGTTTTTGAAGGATTGTGATTAAGAATAAAGCTGACATATCTTTTGAATTGAGTTAGATTTTTGCTGATTTGATATATATCTCTGTGTGGTTTTCATCACAGTGGGTATAAACATGGTATTCATGTTGAGAGTCACCTGTTTTATTGGTTTCTTCTTAGCATGCAATATAATTTCTTACTTAACCATGCTAAACTTTATGTTTGAAACCTTCTGGCCAAATAAAAGCCCAGAACATTACTGAGATACATCAGCTCAGGTATCTGAGAATTCTATTAAATTGTTGCAGTGTTTTCATCACAGGCATTTGTATGCACTTTGCTGAACATGAATAAATATTAGAACCATATAATGAACAAGGCACCCAACAACTATTTCCTTAGGTTAGTCAGCTGCATTTTATATTTCTTTATATTTGTTGCTTCTAATTTTTGTCTCATTCACTATGATAATGCTCTTCTCAGACCTCTCCAGTGCCATGGTTTTAGTGTAAAACATTTTTCTTATGATTCTTTCATCCAGTAAACACTTTCATTAAAATGCATTGATTTTTTCCATTGTGATGAATTCTCTTGCCATTGATGCTTGTCATGAAGAAGGTTTTCAGATCTTCCCCACAAGAGTTGTTTACAAAGACAGGGTTAACAGAGCCAATTTGCAAACTGTCTTTTAGTTTATGTGTCTGTGCATGTCATTTTTCCCCCTTTTAAATATTACCAGCTAAAATAGTTTGATGAGAGTGGGGCATCAGTGCAAACAGATAATTAGACTATCAGAAAAAAAATTGAATGTGTCATACACTGATGTATTCAACTTATTCTGTATTACTTCCTGCTGCAATTACAAGAGAATTTTCTCGATGAGTAACTTCACTCATGCTTGAGATGTTTAGGGGAAATAACACGAACAGCCCTCATACAAGTGTAAAGATGCATTTACAATGACATAGATTAAGGTGTCTGAAACTTCTGGTTATAAATGGGCCAATGAAATTCAACCTGAACTTATAGAAAACTAGTCTCCCACTTCTCTTTTCCAATAATTGTAAAGATCAGTGTGACATGAAGGATAAAGGCAGAAAGGTAGTACATTTGATATTGTGGTGGCCATTCAGCAAAGCGCTAAATTCTGAAAAGTGTGAAAGAGACAATATGTTTTCATTTACAAGTGGTTTGAAAGGTAGGATCTATTGGCAGTGTTTTTTTAAGAGCATGGAGTGAACAGTGGGGAAAAAAACAAATTTCAATATTTAACTATTCACAGTTGCACAACTCAAAGCATCCGGGTATAAACAAAGATTTAGGATATTGTAACTATGCTTGTTTTAATGCATTTCAAGAAGGTACATGCTTATATCATCCTATATAATTAGAAATTATATCTTGTGTTTGGAGGGCATGGATTAGCCCTTGGTGGTTTCTGAAGATCATAAGAACTCTGCTGGATTTATCTGTAGGACCACTTAAAGCAGCGTTTTCTTCCCCATGTATCTAATCAGAAACCTATCAAAAGCCCACAAAGCAACATGAACGTACCAGAATCTTCTCATTTATTTTCCCCAGCAACTGGAACTGGGAAACATCCTGTTTTTGATGCTGAAGGTAAAAAAGCCACCTTGATCAATCATCCTTCTAATCCTTGCAAAACTCTGAGTGGTTCTTTATGCATTATCGTGGAAGGAAGGAATGCATGTTTGACTGCTACCAAATATGCATTCAGAAAAGGAGCACAAGACAGTCCTACCTGTTTGAAAAAATGTACTTGAATAATGCACATGTTCAGTACATTCACATTTTTGTATTCTTGAGTGGCATAAATCAGTCTGAGTGAGAAAAGCCTTGAAGTTATATATAAAGAATTATGGAAGAAAGAATGGCAATCATTTCCTGTAATTTCATGGCAGTCTGCATACAGTCACAGAAGAGACATCCTTGAATATGTGAACTTAATTATCTTCACCCAGTTGATTAATATATATGGGATTTATTAACATGTTATAGTTTCGTTGTTTTGTAAATAGTAGATGCTATTTTTTCTGATCTAATATCAATCATTATTTGTCATTTATGGTGCTGGGGAATAAAAGTATGCATATGCTGTAATGTATGGACTTGTTTTATAGTATATCGTTATTTATCCAAAATGCTCTACGGCTAACTCCATATTCCAGCTTCTTGAGCACTACTTGAATTAAAGCACTAAAAACTTGTATGAATCACTTTTATTGAATGTGTTCCCATTGCAATAAAAGCTTGCTGATCTTCTAAAACATTAACCCAAAAAGCACTTGAACAAGTTTGGCACGCCATCACTGATGCCTTTTGAGTAACTCATTTTTCAGTCCTTCCAAAGGCAGGACAAATATTAATCTTTAATATTTCAACAGTTCAACAAAGCTCAAAAACTGTATTATTCAGTGTTTCTTGTATTGTTAGTTAATTGCTTGTTTCCTTTTTCCTCCTGACTATCTGGCATTTGTCCAAGATACTTCATTGTGGTCTGACCATTAGTGATCCCTCTACCAAACCACCCTGTCTCGCTCTGTTTGGATGAAATGGAACAGAATTAGATGTGATATTGGAAGAAGTGCCTCTGTCCTGTATCAGCGGGGATGGAAAGATTTCCCCTTTTTCTGTTTGTGGTGCTGTTATGGAAACTAATGAACATATTGTATAAGAGTGCCCACGATGTGCGTTCTCTGGTTCCCTAAAAGATCTACACAAAGCAACGCCAGAGGTGATTGCCTGGATACCTGAATTGGACATCCAGGTATGAGGACACTGCCATACACTCATAGAGGTTTTATATATAATTATGTGGATTATGTATATATGTTTACTTCTTTTCTGTCACGTTCTCATCATGCGCTAATAAATAATAAATATCATGTCACTGAACTATTTAGAAATATAACAGAAGAAAAATATACAATAATTAAGAGATATATCTAGCTACTTTATTCATCAATTATTAAAAATATGTTCTTAAGACAGGAAGAGACATCCAGGAGGATCCTTATCTTACTTACTTGAATGTATTCTTAGATTTATATATATATATGAAGCTGGCCTAAGTCAAAGAAAAGTATCAATTTTCAGCATCTTTTTTATTTGCAGGAATGCATCTGGGACCCACAGTATTCATAAGAGAATTCATACAGTCATGATGGTGATTGCTAATGTGTATTAGAAGCTCTATGCCTTTCTGTATATGAACAAAGTCAGCACAGATACAAAGAGAGAGGGGGACTTCAATTGTGCAGTCACAATCACCATCTTACTTACCACCCCCACAGTTACCCTTGCCTGGGCCACACAAAGATTCCAGGTGCATTCTCACAACATGTTTTGCGCTTTATTGAAGATATGTGCCTCTGTCTTAAAAACAAAGAACCAAATTCTAAACTCCAAAGGTATTTATAATGATGTGTGGAGAATACAGTTTTGTATACATTATGTGTGTGACTGTATTACAAATGACAACCTCATCATTCTGTCACCTGGCATATCATTGGGTTACCTTGGACCTTCATTAGCTACTCTGTTCTGGTTCACTATGCTAATATTCTTAACAAATACAAGAATAAACATAAGTTTTAATTCCTTCTCTCCCTCAGTAAACCATATGTGAACATCTAGCTGATTAGAAAGCCATGATTGTGCTATCTTAAGGCAACCTTCTCTGAGTCCAAAGGCTGCCACCATATTCACAGGGCTTCTAGTATACTAATGATATTATCTAGTTTGGTAATGAAATGTCTGCAAGAAAACAACCAACCTCAGAGAGCACCAAGGACAGCACAGTTCAGTCCTGAATTACAAATATTCTCTTTTGAACTTTAGGAACTTCAGTCTGTACATTTTTGGAAGATCAGAGAAAGTTGATCTAACATATAGATTAGAGGCAGGGTTCACTACTGCCTCTAATCTACTAAGGAAATAACCTGGGTTGCAAAATGTTGTAACCAACAATGGGACAACAATTTTAGAATCATATACACCACCCAGAATCCAGAAATGAAGCTCATATAATAGATATTGAATGCATAATGCAGCAATTTTAAGAGAACGTGCTGAAATAAACACATTTTTAAAAATGTGATTAAATGCTGGAAGTGTTCAATGGTGACATATAATGACTATGTGATCTGTTAAAAGGAAAAACCTTTTAAACTAATCAATCTCCTTCCACAACAATTTATGCCAATGGTTTTTAAGATGAACCCATCTCAAATGGGGGAGGTGACAAAGAAATATATCAGATGTGGCTGCTGTAGGGATAAATCTGCAGAGTTAGAAAATGGTGCTTTGAAGAAGTCTTCTAAAATATGTGTTTTTAGAAAATGTTAAAAAAAATATTTTGCAACTCTTAAGTACAGTCCACTAGCAATATCTTTCTCCTTCATACAGTAGATTCTGGTACCAGACCAAACAACATCAGTCTACTTTAAGCTTTTTTGTACTATCAATGATTTCTGGGAAAAAAAAATTAAAATAGAGATTATTTTTTAACAATCTCAAAAATATGTTTAATTGCTGTTGAATCTCTAAATATTTTTTCCTCTGCTTCCTTATTTAAATGCTTAAAAGTCTCACCATAAAAAAACCATTTTAGACAATCATACTGTAGGTACAACATGGGGTCTTGAGGTGCTTCTTTTATGGAAGTTTACACACCAAATTGTCTTAAGGTTTATATATCTTAAATAGTAGGAGGGTTAGTATACATGACCTTTCCTTTTTTGGTTTGTAAGCAAAAGATATTGGAATCTTCCATTTTTTACATTGTCTTAAATTCTATTTTACATCATAGTAAATTATAGCAAAAAAAGAGAAAGAAACAATAAGCAAAGAATTACTCATTTAGTTTAGTTTAGTTCCCAGTGTACATAATGTCACAGCTGGTGGCAACAGCTAGCCCACCTAGTCTTTTCTTTAAAATAAAGTCAGAGATGGATTTGCTTATTATTTAGATTGGATATCATCAAGATTTTAGGGCTATAGGCTAGACTGGGAAATGAAACAAAAATGGAATAAGGCAGTGAGAATTCATCTCAGCAGTGTTGCCAAGATAACAAAATGTTCAAGTCAGACAAATCTGAGGAATGTAGCTCAACTCGAGAGATTTTACTTATGTAAGACGTTCAGAGGTCTTAATGCATCTTGAAATATACCAAATTAATGCAAATTGTTGCGAGATCATTATAAGATGAGAACTAGAGATAACATAAACCAAACATTTCTGGAAAAGTTGGATTTTAAGTAAGCTCAGATTGGCACGATGCACACAAAATATTAATGCAGAGAAAGCATCTGCCTCGCATGCACCGTATATATTAGGTCTGCTTAAAAAAACACATATCTTTTAAACTTGCTACCTTTGGAAAATTTTCCATATCAGTAAATTAAGACTGAATCTGGTAAATTAACAACTTGGCAAATGCTAATTGGTTCATAAATAAAACAAGCTCAATAAAATCATAGTGGGAGACTGCTCTTTTTTTTTTTTACAAACTCTTACAGATCATATAGACTTGAAAGCAACAAGCAACATACTGTACACACATGCACACACACAAGCACACACACACAAATTCTATGTATAGCTCATGATTCAAGGAAGAATAATAGTAATCTTCCTTAACCTACTAGTTATTCAGTAATGTGTATACAGACAGCAAATTTAGTTCATTAATGGGTGACCTCAAGCAAAAGGCTGTCCTCAGTTTGTATACCAGATCTGGGGACCCTTAAGTTGGATAACAAAACTCCTTTCGTTATTAGGTCCAAGAGCAGATCTGCAGTTGAGAGAACAGACAAATTAAAACCAAAAAGAAGCTTGGTTAGAGGAGTTCTTCATATTGCAAGAACAAATGAAGTCGGCACAAGGAATGTCAGATGCACATACAGAGAAAACTGGAAATTGTCCAAATAAGAATAAAGAGAACCAAATGGAATGTTTTAGGAATAAAGTGGTTAAGTGTTCCAAGGATGCTTTTCAAGAGGCAACTGGACTTTCTTGTTTTTCTTTGAAGACTTTTAGCTTCTCATCCAATGGTCATTTGCATTCTTTTAGAGAGTCATTGAGGCACATTGGAGGTTTATCTGTGTCCTCAAGGTCACCTGAGTAGTGCAAATGGGTGTGAAGCCTGTGTTGTAGACTGGAGAAAGATGATGTTGTATCCCTCCCTCTCTATTGAGAGAGGGCAGTTCAGTTTTGAGATAGATGGCCTCTTTGACCCCTCTTTCAAACCAGTGGTCCTCCTCTGTCCATGAGAGAGGAATATAAATCCTTCCATTCCCCATCATCCAGTCAGAGCTGAAGAAGCTTCTTGGATGAGTAGCAAAACGTCTTCAAAGAAAAACAAGAAAGTCCAGTTGCCTGTTGAAAAAGCACCCTTGGGACAATCATGACCTGGGTGACTGAGAATCTCCGTAGACAAGTGGTTAAATGGTTAACCAATTTTGATTAAGGCACCAGGCTAGAAACTGGGAGTCCATGAGTTCAAATCCCACCTTAGCCATAAAAGCCATTGGGTGACTTGGGCCAGTCACTCTTTCTCTCAGTCCAACCCACCTCCCAGGGTGGCTGTTGTAAGGAAAATAGGAGGAGGAAGGTGAGTTGAATACATTCTCTGCCTTGAGTCATTTGTAAAAATAATAAAGGCAATAAATAAACAAACAAACAAATAGGACTAGAATGGGTTTCTTTAACCCAGGTAGATGAAAATATATGTTGTACAGGACATGAGTTCATGTGAAGGAATAGAATGACAATGATGCACAAAAGGGTCATCACAAACTGTGTGCTTAGCTACAACCTAAACAATGATAGAACCCCATCTATTGAAATGAATGGATATCAAGTAAATATCAGGGGTACCAATGCATGCCCCTGTTACCCATATAATAGGCAAAAATACGGTGGAATTCTGCCATTAATTGCAATGTGATAAATGCAATATGAAGAAAGGAAGAAGTCAATCTAAGATTAAATGAAAAGTTAGTGGAAAATCTGGAATCATGGGGAAGACTTTAATTGGATGAATAAATAATTCAAGAAATACGTTCATAGAGTTTTGCAAAGAGAATTCTTTGTTTGTTGCCAACACCTGCTTCCAGCAGTATAAATGTAGACATCACATGGATATCGGGTGAATAACACTGGAATCAAACAGAATCAGTAATGGGAAATCAAAGATGGAGAAATACAATCCAGTTTTCAGGTGCAGGCTGCAGAACAGACCCTAAATTACTGGTGTCAAATATATGGGTTAAACTTGGAAGATTAAAGAGAGAAGGTGTGCCAGCAAGGTATGCCCTGGAGAATATGCAGTCAGAATACAAGATCAAAGTGAAAAACAGCTTTAGTTTGCCTAATTTATGCAAAATTAACTTGAGGTGCTATGGGAAGAGATAAGAGAGATTGTTAAAACTAAAGTGAAAAAAGACCCCCAAATTTCAAAGATGAAAAGATCCAAGTGGCTTTCAGAAAGAAGCTAGCAGGATAGTCAGGGAATCACAAAAGTTCAAAGCGATGGGTAAGAAGAAAGATGCATGACTATTGAGCACACTCTTCCAATCTCATGCAAGAAAAGTCAATGAAAAGCATTTCAGTGAGGAATATCCACAAATGGAAGATATGAAATGAAAATGAGGTATCTTTTAGGAAGGACAGAGAAACCACAGTAAACTTTGCAGCTAATAGCAATAGCTATAGCACATAGACTTATATACCTCTTCATAGCCCTCTCTAAGCAGTTTACAGAGTCAGTATATTGCCCCCACAATGGTCATTATTTTACCAACCTTGGAAGGATGGAAGGCTGAGTCAACCTTGAGTCGGTGAGAATCGAACTGCTGGCAGTCGGCAGAATTAGCCTGCAGTACTGCATTCTAACCACTGCGCCCACCACGGCTAATACTGAAATGCTGAAGACTAAATGTGCAGAGGTCTGATACAGGCAAGACTAATGAGAGGAAAAGGCTAGATTGAACTCTTCACTCTTTGTAGAGACAAAATATATTCTAAGCTCCGTCGCGAACAGCTGACAGGCGCGACGGAGCTTACGCGCCAAACAGCTGAAAGGCACATCTTTTGAATTTCGCCTGGAGACTGACTTCCGTGTATTTGTTGCTACCAGTATGACTTTTTGCGAGCAAGCTTTTTATGAGCACGCTGTATGCACATGCCATATTGTAACCGTTTTTTAACTGTTATGTAAATGTATGCACATGCTCCCCCCTATCATTTAGCCCTTTGCTCTGATGATGTCAACAGCTTGTTGACGAAAGCTCAGCAATAAAGAAGTCTTTTTCTAACATCCCGGAGTTCATCGTTTTATTTAATATATATATATGTTTTCTGAGGTTTTCACGGGTGTTTGTATGTAGGTCTTTGGTAATTCGGGTTTTCTCCCGCATAAGATTGGAAGTGTCTTGGCGATGTTTCGACGAAGTCTCATTCGTCATCTTCAGGCTGGTGTCTCTTCGGCCTCGTGCTTCTAGGAGCAATGTGTGATCGCAGCTGTTTCTTCCTTTTAACTGCCAGTGGGGGTATGAACTGATTGGGTGGGAGCTTGGCTGTGTTCTGATTGGGTGGAGGTGTGTTCTGATTGGTTAGGGGCTTGGCTGTGCTCTGATTGGCTGGGGGGTTGGCTGTTTTTCGGTTTGTGCAGAATGCTGTTTTGAAAAATATCCACCATCCTAAGAAACCCCAAAGACAAAATTGAGTTAGAAAATCAAGGAGTATATGAAATCCCATGCACCGCCTGCTCCACCACATACATCGGACAAACCAACAGAAGAATAAGTTCTTGAAGAACACAAGAACTCAGTCAGAAAAGAGGAACCAACTTCTTCCCTGGTCCAACACCTTAAAGCCACAGGACATAAAATTGACTTTAAAAATACTATCGCCAAAACTGAACACTTTAACAACAGAATAATCAGAGAAGCCATCGAGATAGAAAAACGCCCACACAGCATGAATAAACGAGATGATACCTCACGCCTACCAGCCATTTGGAAACCCACCCTTATTGACAAACGAGTCCCTAACACAAAGAATGACACTAGACCCACACTCACGAAAACCACACAGGATGTCACCACCACACATCCACGCAAAAAGCAAACCCACACCGATGATGAGGCACGACCACAAACCAGAAACCAGACCACAGCCGCATCATTAGCCATTTTAAACCCCTCCAATCCATACATGAAGCAAACTGACACCCACCTTGAAGATATGGCATGACCACAAACGCGAAGCCAAACAACAGCAACGCAGCTCTCCATCTCAAATCCCCCTGCAACTCAGACTAATCTGAGCACAACAAAGCCCCCACCCAAACAGAACACACCCCCATCCAATCAGAGCACAGCCAACCCCGCATCCAATCAGAACACAGCCAAGCCCCTAACCAATCAGAACACACCTCCACCCAATCAGAACACAGCCAAGCTCCCACCCAAACAGTTCATACCCCCACTGGCAGTTAAAAGGAAGAAACAGCTGCGATCACACATTGCTCCTAGAAGCACGAAGCCGAAGACGCCAGCCTGAAGATGACGAATGAGACTTCGTCGAAACGTCGCCAAGACACTTCCAATTTTACACGGGAGAAAACCCGAATTACCAAAGACCTACACACAAACACCCGTGAAAACCTCAGAAAACCTCAGAAAACAAATATATATATATTTATATATATATATATATTTATATGTAGGTCTTTGGTAATTCGGGTTTTCTCCCGCGTAAAATTGAAAGTGTCTTGGCGACGTTTCGACGAAGTCTCATTCGTCATCTTCAGGCTGGTGTCTCTTCGGCTTCGTGCTTCTAGGAGCACCTAGAAGCACGAAGCCGAAGAGACACCAGCCTGAAGATGACGAATGAGACTTCGTCGAAACGTCGCCAAGACACTTTCAATTTTACGCGGGAGAAAACCCGAATTACCAAAGACCTACATACAAACACCCGTGAAAACCTCAGAAAACATATATATATATATATATATATATATATATATATATATATATATATATATATATATATATATATATATATATATATATATATATATTGGAAAAACAACAGAAAAACTCGAACACCAGGATAAGAGTATAAACAAAAACTGTTTCATATACAAAACTACTTAGCTTTCGTCGGCCAAACTGCCGACATTGTCAGAGTATAAAACAAAGGATCCGGGAGTTCGTTTATATGGCCGGCTGTCTCTGCGCCCTGCTCCTCGATCGGGTCATTGGTCCGCTCATTTCAACCGGTCGTATTGTTCTTAAAAGACCCACACCAGTCAATGTGTTGGCGGCTTCCGAGGCTGCTCTCCCACTTGCAATCGCTGTTATTCCCCTGGCGCCCATGCGAGTGCCCAGGGGTTGGCTATCCAGTCGATCTCGCTCATCCCTCCCCACCCCTCTCGTCATCAGCCAGACCTGTGCATCCATCATAGAATTGCCTGTGGAATGTGCTTCCGACGCCATTCTCCCGCTCGCAAGCCTTGTTGCTCCCCTGGCGCGTGTGCAAACACCCGGGGGTTGGCTGTCCAGTTGCTCTCGCCTTTCACTCCCCTCCCCTCTTGCTGTCAGCTGAACCCGAGTGTCCGCCAACGAGTTGCTTGTCAGACGCGCTTCTGAAGCCATTCCCCCACTCGCAAATGCTGTTACTCCCCCGGTGCACGTATGAGCACCCAGGGGGTGGCCATCCAGTCGCTCACACTCGTTGTTCCCCACCCCTCTCATCACCGGCCGAACCCGTGCATCCATCATAGAATTGCCTGCGGAGCGCACTTCCGATGCCGTTCTCCTGCTCAAAAACGTTGTTGCTACCCTGGCGCGCATGCAATGCCCAGGGGTTGGTTGTCCAGTTGTTCTCACCTTTCACTCCCCTCCCCTCTTGCTGCCAGCCGAACCCGAATGTCCGCCAAAGAGTTGTCTGTAGGACGTGCTTCCGAAACCATTCCCCCGCTCGCAAATGTTGTTACTCCCCTGGTGCGCGTATGAGCACCCAGGGGGTGGCCATCCAGTTGCTCACACTCGTTGTTCCCCTCCCCTCTCACTATTGACCGAACCTGAATGTCCGTCTTGAGGCTGTCTGTAGGACGTGCTTCCAACGCTCTTTTCTTGCTCGCCAACATTGTTCCTCCCCTGGCGCACGTGTAAGCGCCCAGGGGCTGGTTGCCCAGTTGCGCTTGATCATTGCTCCCCTCCCCTCTCATTACCGGCAGAGCCTGAGTGTCCGTCTTGCCTGTAGGATGCACTGTCAATTTGTTTTTTTCTCCGGGGATCGCAACTGTTTCCCCTGGTGCCCCATCATTCTGGTCCTGCAAGGAACAGGCTGGTTGCCTTCGTCGTGAGTCACAGCGCTGTCCCTCCCATCCCTTTAATGTCTGATATGCCGGAAAGAGTTCTATGTGACGATTGATGGAATTCTCGTCTGACAGCCAGGCCTCTTTGAGCAATCGGCCTCCCTTGGTGGCATCCCAGGATATGGCCTCCGCGTTGGCAAGATCAAACACATGGCCATGGCTGGCCATATGGGCCCACACCTGTGAGTGCTGTTCTTGTCTCCTGATCACCAACTCATGCTCATGGACCCTGGTCCTGAGTCTCTTGATAGTTTCCCCAACGTAATTGCAGGGGCAATCCTTGCACCTAATTCTGTATATAACAGAGGATCTTTTGTCATTGGGGAGTGGCTCTTTGGGGTGCATAATCCTGGCACGTAGGGTCTGGTCTGGCCTATGGGCAACTTTAACGTTGAAGGGGGCCAACATCATGCCAGGATTATGCAGCGGACCAATGACCCGATCGAGGAGCAGGGCGCAGAGGCAGCCGGCCATATAAACGAACTCCCGGATCCTTTGTTTCATACTCTGACGATGTCGGCAGTTTGGCCGACGAAAGCTAAGTAGTTTTGTATATTAAACAGTTTTTGTTTATACTCTTATCCTGGTGTTCGAGTTTTTCTGTTGTTTTTCCAATATGTGTATACCCAGGATTCGCATTAAAATAGATTTAATTATATTTCTTTTTCTTTTCTCTTACCTTACAGCCTGGACTTGTTTAATTTATTTTTTCTTACTATTTTCCTCCTGCCCTTTATGTAATACTGCTTACTCCTAAAGTAATAGAGTTTTGGTACATGTCAGAAAGAAAAGTACTACTTACTGACGATACAACCCCTGAATTATCTTAAGCTACAAAAGAAGGAGTTCTATTTGAATAAATACAGAACATTTTATGACCTAGAGATCAGGAAAGATTGATGTATATATCAGTATCAAAAATGAAGAACCGAACAAGACTATGATAGTTGCCAAGCTATTGTATTAATTTATTATGCAAACAAAGTTTTGTTTAAGGTCTTACAAAAAAAATAGAGCAATATAGGGAGAGAGAAATGCCAAACGAACAGGCAGATTTTAGAAAAAGCAGAGGAACATGAGTTCAGATAGCTAATTTAGGAAAGATAATGAGGTCAGTAAAATAATACAAGAAAGAGATTTACCTTTGCTTAATTGAGTATAGCAAACATTTGACTATATAGATCATGCCAGAATATGGAATACATTAAGGATAATGGGGGTACCATGATATCTAATTATTTCTTTCCTGAGGAAGGGTTACAATGAACAAGAAGCTACTGCAAGAATTTAATTTAGAGAAATACAGTGGATTAAAATATGGAAGGGATATTATAAGAATGACACAATTAGAGCACAGGATAGTTAAAGTCAAAATTGGAGCTCAAAATGCTTTGGGATATGCAGATGATATCTCTTTGTTGCAATAGAAGCAAACATGTGCACCTGAGGGTTGAACTGTGAAGTTCTCTGAGCTTGACGGTTTGTTCCAAGACATTTCATCACCCAACTAGGTAACATCATCCATGTGTAATAAAATGTCTGCAAGCAAACCATCAAGCTCACTAAGCAGTTTACCATCTTCTTAGCTAAAAGTAAAGAAGACACGGAAGAGTCTGTGATGAAAATAAAATTGGAAAGTGAAACTCAGGGCAATGTTCAATTTTAAGAAAAAAAAATAATGTCAACTTGTCTTCTTAGTGAACCTATAGTTGATGGCAAAGAAGTGAAGGATGTTTTTTGGGGGTGTAGGGCTAGATGAAGGTGAGCAAAATGCTGAAGAAGTAAAAAAAAGTAATTATTGGAGATGGTTTCTTCAATAATAAAATGCCTGAAAAAATTAAACCATCCTGGACCGTATGAAGGATGACTGTGTCCTTGAGATGATGATCATCAAGTAAGGTGGGTGGATGGGATACAAAATAAACTACTTGAATATCCTTGGAAAAGCTATGTTATTACTGGAGACGTGTAAGTTGCCAAGCATTTGTCTATGTTATCACTAACAATTAGGCTAATTCTGTGGTCTTATTACCCTACTCACTGCATTCTAAGGTTCCTCCCAAGTATAACTAGGGGCTTTCATCACTGCTGAAGATATCCAGGGAGGTTGGTATTTCTCCCAAACAGCATTATATTCATATGGCAGCATGGGCATGTAGGAATAGCTTCAAGGAGCCTATAGATATTACATTTCTTGAATCCTAGGGAGTTGAAAATAATGGGGGGGGGGAAACAGCTCAGAGAACAAAAGAAAAAGGAAGAATAGAATTTTTAACATAAAGAGAGTTTGGTCTAGTGGTTAAGGCACCAGGCTAGAAGCCAGAAGACTGTGAGTCCTGACTTGGGCATGAAAGCTGGCTGGGTGATTTTGGGTCTCTCTCTCTCTCTCTCTCTCTCTCTCTCTCTCTCTCTCTCTCTCTCTCTCTCTCTCTCTCTCTCTCTCTCTCTCTCTCTCTCTCCCTCCCTCTCTCTCTCTCTCTCTCTCTCTTTCTTTCTTTCTCTCTCTCAGCCCAGCCCAGTTGTGGGGAAAATAGGAAGAGAAAGGAGCATTGTGTGTATTTGCCTCCTTGCATTATTTATAAAAACAATAAAGGTGAGATATAAATAAATAAATAAATTTTGCTGATCCAAAAAAATTATCCAGGCTTTCAAGATCCTGCTACCATGCCCTACAACAAATATGTAGACTTACAGCAGTCCTTATGGTATCTGTTTCTTAATCTGGTCTACTTCAAAGGGATAATTATTCGACATGTTGATGAAATTTGATTGTTTACAAATAGTATGCTAGTCATAGAAGGACAGAAAGGTCACAGATTCAGAAAAGATGTTTATTGTATTATGGAAGACTGCAAAGAATAATGTCTAGTTTTATTTCAGCTTTTATGTAAAAAATGATTTTTCAGATACATACACGCAAAAGCAAGATTTATTATGTATAAAAGTGGGAAGGGTAGTGCATGGACACATATGTGTGGATGTACATATTAAACATCTGATTCAAGACAGGTTCACTCATTTCTCAGTACCAGTTAAAGGCTGGGAACCTAGTTCAAAAAAGCTCAACATCATCTGTAGGAACTGGGTTACAAATAAATACATGCTGGTTTTTCTGAATGATTAAGAGAAATGCAATATTATCAAAACGTGATAGGCTTAGCCACATTCTTTTTGTGTGAAGGTCATTTTTTATCAGAGTCCCATAGAGATAATTAAGAATATATTAATTTTTGCATACATTACTTTAAATTCAACATTATGACAAAAGTTCGCATGAAAGAATGTTTAACATAATTATGAATCTGTGACTTGGTTAAAAAATAGCAATAGTGGGTAAAAGAAGTTTTGCTTTTTGCTGCTTGCTCCTTGGGAGAAATGTACTGTATAGATGATATTTTATAAAACCACAATCTGTACCTTGATAAAATACAGTAGCTTTGATGGGCAGATTTGCATTTAATATTGAAACATTTTTTAACAACTTGTTTTGCTCCAATATTTTGGTTGGAACAGATTTAATTGTAAAATCTGCATTATATATGCATTTGAAATATTCCAATACCCTGTTTTGCAAATCTCACAAAAGTCAAATGATCTTTGCATTTGGATTTGCACCCTAGTTCAAGATATAAAGATCATATTACTTCATGTGTGCCGTGATGGCCAAGAAGGGATATATGACAGATTGGAAGTGGTCTATAAATCTGATAAATCCGATAAATGTTCTATAAGCAGTAGAGTAAGCAAAAAGGAACGCAGTTGCTGAAAATTCGGATTGCATGCTATCGGGAGGGAAGAAGTAAACCTCAACTAATTGCACAAAGCTTATAGTTTTCAATGGAGACATATTAAAAGAGTAAAAATGGCAGCTTAAGAGGTCTGCAATGAACCCATCATCCTAATAGTTGGGAAGGAACATTCTCTTATGCATGCTGTTGCCTAAATCACGATAAATAAGCATTAACTTAAAATAATTAGACATCCCAATATGACAATAAAGTTAGCTTTAGCACATTTGCTGGCCTTTCTTTCCCCCACAAAAGGGCTGAAAGCATTTTTACAAATGTTATTTTAATTGTCTGAGTTGCTGTTTCAAAATGATCGTTTCTATAGAAAATACAGCAGGGTATTTACAAAACAAAATGTTTCTTAATACTCTGGGTGCATTTATGTATTATTTTCATGGAGAGGGTTGGGTTTCATTTTGCTCAAAAGCTGAAAAGTTGGCTTATTTTTCAGTTCCTTTTGTGAGGCTCCTGACAAATGCAGAGGCTACATATTTGTCAGAGTCTATTTTCTAATGTATTCTGTTTATCATCATTTCTTTGTCATCATATAGGTGCTATTTTGGCTGCTCTAAAGAAGGTGCTGCTGTCAGATTTTCCATTACAAGCACAGATTCAGCAGGAAGGGAGGGGGAGATGTAAGCTGCCCATTAAAATCACCTTTGAGAGGAAATTTGGCAGACAAGCCTCAGCACCGAAGTGTTTTTCTTCCTAGCAGAATGTAATTGGGCTTACTCATTTTTTTTTTCAAGCCATTTTTTTAAAGGAAGAGGAGGAAGAAGAGAAGAAAGGGAGGAGAGGAAGGGACAAAGAGAGAAGTTAAAGGCATTTTGAACCATATAATGCTGGATAATAGTTTAAAGCAAGGACATAGGTTGGTTTTTTTATTGCATTCGAATGCTTCCAAACGCCAATGGGTAACAATTTCCTTTCCCTACAAACACATAAGATCCACTTTCTAAAAGTACGTTGACATTTTTTTTTAGCTACTCGTTATACATTTACAAAACAAGAAGCTAACTGCTGAATTCTGACAAAGATATAATATCAAACTAGCTGTTGTGGAAATCTGTGATAGACGTTGACAATGCATGCATTTTTTGAACATCAGATAAATATTTGTGCGTTGGGGGCTTCAGTTCAGCTAAGAGAGAGAGCCTAATGCCTCAGCAGTCAAACTTTACAAGCTCTTCCCCCACACACACACACTTCTCTGTTGGATCATTGAATGCAAAGCTGTTCCTGAAGGCCTACAGACGTTTTAAGAACTTTATAAAGCGGCCTCCAGAATCCATGGTATTATATATGTATTCTTGGAGAGCTCTGTTATCTGTTCATTTACTTCTGTGCTTGATGACATGTGCTGTTGCTAAATTACATTGTCCCAGCTCCCAAGTAATGTGAAGAGAAGTAGGAAGTTGTTTGGGGAGCAGACAGGGGTACACATATTTGAGCTTCATTTCTCCTCCTCCTCCTCCTCCTCCTCCTCCTTTCTTCTTCTTTCTTCTTCTTTTCCTTTACCACTTTGAGTGTCAAGGGAGATACAAAGTTCTGGTTCTTGCACTTTTGGAGGCCTCAACCATTGTTATTTGATGCTGTTGTAGTGTGTCTTTCATGTTGTCTCTACATCTTCTTTCATTGTTCTGACTGGTTTTACATTTTTTTAATATTTTATTTTATTTTATTTTATTATTTTATTTTATTATTATTATTTGGAAATATTCAGGGCTGGATCTTGCCACCCCCTGCCTCTCCAGAGGCCACGTAACTCTCAGGAGAGAAAAATGACATTGGTGGTTAGATCGCATAATCTCTCCTTAAGGCTCTACAAGAGCTTGATTAACTGGGGGCTGGGGTGGGTTCTTGCTTGCCTAGCTATGTAGTAGCTATTTTGGGGCCTTGGCGATGAATGATGGATCTTCTGCCAGCCAGAGTGGGATAGTGGCCACTTTGCATCTCCTCCCTTTCCTTTTCTCCTTTAACAAGCTTCACAGAAGCTGACCTAGCAACTTGATCCAGCCTCACATTTTTCAAGTTGGTGGAGAGGGCAAAGTCAAAGGGGATTATATAGAAGGGTAAATAGGTGGCCAAAGACACACGTTTTAAGGAATAAAACAAAGACGTTTATTTAAACAGTTTCAATAATCAATATCAATTCCTACTCAATATCTCATTTACTCTTTTTATGTATCTGCCCTCAACCTGGCTGAACAGCACTGTTTTTGAAGAAGACCCTCTTTCATAGCCTGCACAAACTCCCAAATATTGCTCCTTAGCAAATCCTCTCTTTTCTGGGAGAATTTGCTGTTAAATAGCTTGCCTATAAGTACATCTTTCCCTTTCCAATCATGTTATTTGCACTTATTCACCTATATCCCTTCCTGCTCCTTACCATCTTCTGTTGAGGCAAATTGGTGCCTGACTTCCACAGTTATAAATGGTATCTCAGGTCATTTATAACAAATTTCCATTGCATCTTTAGCAAAGCTTTTGGGATTGATTATAGACTTACTGCCATCTGCCCCCAAACAGATGCTGGAGCAATCAAGGATAATGTTGCAAGATACTTTGAGGACAAAATGATCCACTGTCGTGCTGACTTGAGTGCTGCTTTTGATACTGTCTATTGAGTGGTGCAATGCACCATTTGCTTCCATTGAGTGATTTTTTTTTTAAATTAAGTCTGAAGATGAAGACAAGATCCTTGTTCGTCTTGCTTAATTGTACTCATTGGGGAAAGTGGGACTGGGTGTCTTTGTATAGGAGAGTTGTTCCAGTGGTCAAAAGTGATATGATTACTCTTGAGAGTCCATTCAGTTGCCTTGACTCCACCCTGAAACAAGGGATTACAGGGTCATAAAAAAAAAAAGAATGATTGAGTTGGGTCTTTGTTTGCAGACATTTTATGATGGGGTCCCAGGAGATACACTTAAAATTGAGAAAGGGAGGGG
The DNA here is from genome assembly GCA_023970755.1 of Azemiops feae. NCBI lineage: Eukaryota > Metazoa > Chordata > Lepidosauria > Squamata > Viperidae > Azemiops > Azemiops feae. The sequence goes on from JALGBA010000843.1 coordinate 1,298,335, forward strand.
AGGCAAAGGCAACACGAAGCTTGAGCCTTTGTGGAGCTCGACTCTAGGCCAGAGTTTCCCAATTATAAAATGATGTTGTGTATGTGTGCCTTCGAGGCAATATTGACTCCTGGTGGCCACCTGAAACTTGCAGATTAATTTGCAAGATTTTTGGAAGGGGTTTGTGTTTGCCAGCTTCTTAGAGCTGAGAAAGTTATACTGGCCCAAGTTCACCCAGTTGGCTTTGTATCTAAGGTGGACTAGAACTCACAGTCTCCCACTTTCTAGCCTGATGTCTTCACCACTATACCAAACAGGCTCTTAAAATGACATTATTATCTCATCCCTTTCAGTCTAGATTTAGCCCTGGAATCGCTGTGGACATCTAAATGAATGACTAAGAAGTGTAATCCTGCTGATTGTGCTTTATATTTCAGTATTTTTTGAGTTAACCAATCTATCTTTAGTTTAATCATTGACCAATATAAAATAACATTAGATGTTGATTATTTATAACCAACCCAATAGCAACAGTTTACCTACCCTATAAGTAGTGATAAATAACTAACATTTATAATTATTAACATAAAAAAATAAGAACATGATATCATTAGAATAGAAGGATGAAGGTTGTGGAAACCACAGTTTAATTCAGTGAAGTATCAAAATGTATGATATAAATTTTAATCTATAAAAAGTATGGAAAAATAACTGACAAATCAATATAAAGTCACTAATACTAAAATCTATGTATACTCTACAGCACAGTATTAATGTTATTGCATTAAATACAATAGCAGTACAGACTATAAGGCTAAACAACTAGAAATAAATCAGCACTAATACAAAGTGTTGAGTCTAATAGTCCTAATGGCTATGAATGATTAAATGAATTATTGTGCTCATCGACTGTAACATAACCAAATAACTCCTTAAAATTACAATCACTTAATCACTGCTGACCATTTGAGGGGGACATTTGTACCCAATGTAGCAGAATGTTGCAACATTTAAATAATAAAATTATCTTTGTCATCTAGCAAATTGTGCGAAGAAAGACTTTTAATATGCCTCCATGAATGCAGAACTGGGGACACTGAGTTATTATGATTCTACAGCATAATTCAATGGTTCTACTTCCATTCAAAAATTTCAGAAAGTAGCACTATTTTGTCTCCAGTGCTATTTAACCCCCACATAAAGTCTTGGGGGGTAGTTCCTATGCATTTAAAACAAAGTATCATCGATCTATTGATGACATTCATCTTTACCTTTCCATGACATGTTAAGAAGAGGCTGTGCATATTTGCATGTCTGGATACAATGCTATATAGATGAGAGCCAGTAAATTGACTTGAATCCTAGCATGTTACAACTGGTGGTGGGATTCAGCCAGTTTGCACCAGTTCGGCAGAACCGGTAGCTAATTTTTTGTTGTCCAGGCCCAGAATGGACTTACGGAAGCGGCATCCACACAGAGAACCAGTTGAATCCCACCACTGGTTACAACTCACATGGATTGGTGGCTTTCAGGAATAGAAACTGACAGGTTTGCCTAATGCAGAGAACTGCACGTTCTCAAAAGAATGTGTCAGGCGTAAAAGACCACATCCACTCATAAAGCTTCAATAAAGCTGATTTATAGCTAAAGGTTTATGAACAGAAATCTTCTCAATTAACAGTAAAGCACCTGGCTAGAGTTAGATAAGGGTTAACAGCAGTCAAGGGGGTTGGACTTAGTTCACTTGTGGCTACCTAGGGATTCTAGGTTAATCCTCTTTTTCACTCCACTCTTAGGTTTTGCTATTCCTTCAGTGTACCCCAAATAGGTACATTGTAGTTTCCTGACTAATGTAACAACACCAAAGCTAAATAAATATATAATTCTACCAATTCAGAAAGGATAGGGATAGAGCATCAAGAATGTATAAAATAAATAAGAAACATGCAATCTGTGTGCTTAGAAACTCTACAGGTAGTTCTTTACTTACAACCAGTCCTTTAACTTACAACCAGTACAGCATCCACAGGGTCACATGATCGAAATTTGGGTGCTTGGCAACTGGCATGGATTTACGATGGTTGCAGCAACCTGGGATTACAGTTGCAACCTCCCCAGTTGCCTTCCAACAAGCAAAGTCAGTTTGGAAATCTTGATTTGTTTAATGACTGCCTGATTTACTTAATTACTGCAGTGATTTGCTTAACCCTGGCAAAAAGGTCATAAAATTGGGTATGGGTTACTTAACAACCACCTTGCTTAACAATGGGAATTCAATGATCTTAACTGAGGTCATTAGCTGAGGCCAACCTGTATTATAAAACCACAATATCAATATAGTACCAAGATTTTACTCAGAAACACCAGCTTGGATTTGGAAACAGAATGATTCCTTCCATTCATCAAAGGCTTTTGATATCAAAAAGGATGCTCAAATGAAAGGAAAGCATTTTTTTTTTTCATCCCTTGTTGCTGAATTTTTAAAGGATGATTTTCAAGAGCTGACTCTGGCCCAAAATAGATATGTGCAACCTGCTTTTATGGCAATCTATTCCCTCAATTGTGATGTGCATTCATGTGTGTTCTTTTCTCCCTTAAAAAATAATCCAGACATACTTACAAGGTGTAACTTTAAATTAAAGAATAACGGAAGAAACTATTTAGTTCTTTCACCCTCCATTCTTTTCATCAAAGTTTTGAGATAAATATACAGATAGACACAGACACATATAATCTGGGAAAATTCTCTCTTTAGGATCAGTCCTATATTAAATTGATAGCACTTGCTTTTGATTTTATTTTACTTTTGACCTTTAAAATACATTGGGGAATTTTAGCTTTGGTCATACGTTGAGGTTCTCTAACATCCTTTTATGTGGGCTATTTCCACAAATAGACTCAGTCTTTATTTTTAACTACCAATTTTATGGAAATCCAGGCATGAAGCATTTTCTACAACAAAGTGTTCTTTTATTTAGAAAGAGAGAGAGAGAGAGAGAGGCTTTGTCTATTTCTTGATAAAACTGTAGGCCTGGTCCCATATGGATCAGGCCATCTGGACTAAAAGCAATCAGGATAGGCACTGAATTGTGAACTACAAATGTTGCGCAGAATGCTAGCAATCTGAAAATTGGTTTCTCTGAAAGTGTTTAACGCATTGCTATGTAAAGAACAAGATGCTAGCCTCTGATAATAGTGCTTCCCCCAAGCTGCTGTAATGTATTCAAAAGCTGGACTAGTTTTTTTAAAAAACATTTTTTTAAAACAATAGACACACAAGCACTCATGCACCCATGCAATTAAAACACAGAAACAAGACATCACATTTTATTATATTTATTATCAAAAAGGTTTTCAGAGCTGGTTTGACCAGACAACAGGTCCCCCAGGATTTTTCTGAAATCAACGAGGCTTCTTTAGTTCAACTATAATATTCAAGTTATAATTTCGACCATTGATTTAGCAAAGGACTTTGAGAGAAAAAAAAAAGTTTTGCATTGATATTCAAATGCTTTTAGAACTTTCCTCAATTTTAGTTTCCTAATCAGGTTTCTAGCATGAAGTATCAATACGTCAATATCTGCTCTATGTTGGCTTCAGAGTTTCATTCATTTTATCCCCTTGGTTAGGCTTATTCTATTTAACATTTTCTATTAAAAAATAATGCAGCATACAAATTGCTTTTCAATCCTTGAATAATTTATCTTCAAAGCTCCCCAAGTAGGCATGAGAGACAGGGCTGGTTGTGTTCATGATTTCAAAGTGCATTGTTTTTCTCTTGATGGCTGTGGTGGAATCATTACATCTAGAGTCATTATTTGTTGTTCAGCTGCAAAAACCACATATAACCACACAATCGTAGGATCTGTAGAAAATCATGATGATGGGGAAATTATGATACATATGTGGCGATATCTCCTCTCACTCTTGTATCTTCTTATATTAAATACAATTTCCCTTATTTGTTCTCTCCTTGTCTCCTTCCACATACAACTATCCATCCAAACTTTCCCAAACCTTTGAACAGAAGATAGCGATATTAAGAGGTTGTGGAAACACTGCTACTGAGCATTTATAAAGATGCGGTTACTAACCTAAGGCCATTGCATTTATCTCAGAGTTGAGCAAGGATCCAACCTGGTTTCATCCAACTAACAACCAGTGCGTCTTCCAAGCCTCTTGCTGGGAATATCAGTGTGAATTGTGTTATTACACATGAACAACTGTGATTGAAGGAAATGAAAGTAGACAGCTTGGCACGGCTGTTTCTAAGGCAAAATTACACAGTGCCATTTCACACCTTCCCATTTCAGATCAGCTTTTGGAGAACATTTGAGAACATATGATTAAGTTTGCAACAGGAGTAAGGAGAGAGATTGTAAAGAGAACTTCAGCTAAATATCCTTCACGAGAGTGCCTTGATAATAATCTGGCAAGGGAAACTCTGTTCTGATTAGCTTAATTAAGTGTGAAATGTGATACATTTATATCATGCACATATGTGAAACCAAAAGAATCTAGCTCAAAGGAGAAAAGACCTTTCGATAAATCTGTGGTGATTAAATGAATATTTAAATATATGGTTTAAACATTATCAAAACAAATATTTTTAGATTTTAATGAAGAGGTTTATAATAAGGCAGTTTTCATACAGTATTTCTAAACTCTCCTGTGACTTCATAGATCAACAGCAACATTCTTTTAAATATTATTTCAAGAGAATGTGATTTAAGTAAATATAAGGATTTCTTTTTACAGGTCCAAATACTGAGTGCAAATTATGTCATAATTTACAGCAAGTGTTTGATCAGCCAGCATTCAGTGTTGACATAATAGGAAGAAAAAAATTATGTGGCCAATAGTTTCTCTAAGAAAGTCTTATTTTGAGTCAAACCAAATCAAATTTCTAAATATGTGTTTATGACATAGATAAAATAAATATTAATCATCACATAAAGTATACATTTAGTTTATAAAAGGTAACATCTAGTATTTTGTGTGTAGCTTTTGTTGATGCAATAAACACTTCCATTCCTCATTCTCTCCCCATAATCTTATATGACTTCCCAAACTTGATTAAGTGATGTTTTCCAGAGGGCAGAAGATGCTCCTTAATTTTCATCCATTACAGTGATTAAAAAGTTAAACTCAGTGACTAGTTATTTATAAAGAGACTGATGTTGTAAAATACATAAAGTGCATTGTTTGATTGATTGATATTAGAAATACTATCATGATATTTTTATTTATTAAATTTTGATTTTATGAAATAAAATCCTACCTGCAAAGATATAGTGCCATTATTGACTATATGCCATCTTCATATTAACAAAACACAAGCTATCGTATTTTTACTTTTTATTAAATTTTGATTTTATGATATAAAATCCTAATTGCAAAGATATAATACCATTATCTGTGTTTTCATAAGAAAACAGAAACTTTTGAATACAGTATCGTAATCTATGCTCCCTGGAAGCTTATAATTGGTTGTTATTTTAACCAATTGTATTCATGCTGAAACATACTAATGTGTGGGGAAATGTCTCTATACAAGAAATTGGAGTCCACGGTGCTAGCAGACCTTCACTTTTCAGTGCTGATTCCAATTGTGATTAATCCTCATGAGTACCCACTATGTAAAATTGCATAACTGGCTAACTTTTGACATTTAATAATAATAATAATAATAAAGTTGGAAGGGACCTTGGAGGTCATCAAGTCCAACCCCCTGCTCAGGCAGGTAACTCTATACCATTTCAGGCAAATGGCTGTCCAGTCTCTTCTTAAAAACTTCCAGTGTTGGAGCACTCACCGCCCCTGGAGGCAGGTTGTTCCACTGGTTAATTGTTCTAACTGTCAGGAAGTTTCTCCTTAGTTCTAGGTTGCTTCTCTCCTTGATTAGTTTCCATCCGTTGCTTCTTGTCCTGCCTTCAGGCGCTTTGGAGAATAGCTTGACTCCCTCTTCTTTGTGGCAGCCCCTGAGATATTGGAACACTGCTATCATGTCACCCCTCGTCCTTCTCTTTATTAAACTAGACATACCCAATTCCAGCAGCCGTTCCTTATATGCTTTAGCCTCCAGTCCCCTAATCATCTTTGTTGCTCTTCTCTGTACTCTTTCTAGAGTCTCAACATCTTTTTTACATCGTGGTGACCAGAACTGGATGCAGTATTCCAAGTGTGGCCTTACCAAGGCATTGTAAAGTAGTATTAATACTTCACGTGATCTTGATTCTATCCCTCTGTTAATGCAGCCCAGCACTGTGTTGGCTTTTTTGGCAGATAATTTTCTGGCTGCATAAAATTTCTCCATGGCAAAATAGAAGCCTACAGGGAATTACTGCCAATACAAAACAATATTTCTGCTGATTTTTTTTTTAAAAAACCTATTTGGTAATCTCTGAGTTATTACACGTATAGATTTCCAATAAGATAATAGGTTACAATCAAAGGAGGGTAAAATAATCCCACATAAGCATCACTGAATTTCCTATATCCATTCCAATTGCTCCTACAGGTTGTAAGAGATGAAAGCCTATTTTAAATATGGGGGCTGCCATCGCAATCTGCTAAAAATGAAACTTTGTTAAAAAAGAACAGTATAATGTTATGGAATTGCTTATTGCAAGTCAAATATATCATAGTCATTGTGTCATGAAGAAATTCAAGCATCCTGGTTTTCTCTCCACTGGCTGTAATTGCCATACTTCAATATTAGGGGACTGGAGGCTAAAACATATAAGGAACGGTTGCTGGAATTGGGTATGTCTAGTTTAATGAAGAGAAGGACTAGGGGGGACATGATAGCAGTGTTCCAATATCTCAGGGGCTGCCACAAAGAAGAGGGAGTCAAGCTATTCTCCAAAGCGCCTGAGACTGGACAGCCATTTGTCCGAAATGGTGTAGGGTTTCCTGCCTGAGCAGGGGGTTGGACTCAATGACCTCCAAGGTCCCTTCCAACTTTATTATTATTATTATTATTATTATTATTATTATTATTATTATTATTATTATTATTATTATTATTATTATTATTATTATTATTATTATTATTATTATTATTATTATTATTATTATTATTATTACTCAAATTCCATTAGACATGAAGCATTCTGGGGAAGAATGTCTTTGGAGATAGATTCTCAGTCATCTGGGTCATAGTTGTCTCAAAGGTGCTTTTTTTCTTCAAAAGGCAACCGGACTGCTTTGGTGTTTTTTTTTTTCCTTGAGGAAGAAGAAAACATTTTGCTTCTCATCCATGAAGCTTCATCAGTTCTGATGGGGGGAGGGATGGAAGGTTAGGTACTGACAACTGAGACTGCATGGGGGTGGTGATGGAAGGATAGGTTCTGATAGGATGGCAAGGGGTGGATGGAAGGATTGTATTTCTTTGCAGTCATCTGGTTATTAGTACTCTCAGAGACCTGTTGGGGGGTTATCTGTGCCCTCAGGGTCACCTGAATCAGGGTGCAATTTGTTGTGGAATCTTCTTGGAACTGCTGCAAGGGCTGTGTTGTAAACTGGAGATAGGTGGTGTCTTATTCCTCTCCCTCTGTTGAGGGAGGGGTGTTCAGTTCTAACATAGATGGATTCTTTTACCCTTCTTTCAAATCAATGGTCCTCTCTATCCAAAAAGTGGAGTTTGGTGTCTTCAAAAGTGTGACCTTTGTCTTTCAAATGCAGATAGACGACTGAATCTTGTCCTGATGAGTTTGATCATCTATGTTGTGCCTGAACATATGAAGGACAATCCCCCAAAAAACATCAGGAGAAAGAATTGCTGAATTGAGGAGGAGCAGGAGCTTTCTTCTGCCAATCTGACTCAAAAGAATTTCCTGCATAGTTCCCAATACTAGACAATGCCGATCTGATTAAAACTACCACTCTGCTATTATATACATGAAGGGAACCATTAAATTCTCAAATTTAGAGTTAGGCCAAATTCTGAAATGTTACCATTCCTCCTAAAGGCCCAATAATTCACTGAGTTTCCTCAATGACTGTCTTATTTTTGTCTCTGGTAAATGGTCTTTTGTTAGAATGATGTGACTCTGAATGCCCTTTTGGTTTCACCAACTTAGATACGCCTCTTGTGGTCAGCTTCATTCTGAGAACAGCTGTGGAATGATTGCACTCTTTATTTGGTCTCAGCACTTGGTTGGACTAATCCGGGATGGAAACTAAGCAGGGTCAAGCCTAGATAACACTTGAGTAGGAAAGTACCAAGGTATACTAGCACTCAATTTGAGAGCATTTTTACCTTTTTATCCTTTATCTGAAATTAAGTACCTGGCACGATGTCAAAGCTGTTATTGTTGTTCTTGGTGATATTTATTATGATTTCATTAGATTTAATTACCAACTGGCTCCAAAGCAATTTTGGGTGTTTCACAACATCAACAGGGAAACAAAATTAAAATACATTCCATATAAATAAGCAACATGGCATCCAACCCTAAAATACAGGTCAAAGGTAAAGGAGTCCCTGTGGATTTTACTCCACTAGTTGTTGCCGAATATGCTCATCTCTGCTTCAAGACCATTGAGCCAATGCTGTCCAAAGACATGTGGCCAGCATGACATCAAGGAGCGCTGTTACCATCCCACCAAAGTGGTACCTATTTATCTACTTGCATTTGCATGCTTTTGAACTGCTAGGTTGGCAGGAGCTGGGACGAGGATGGGAGCTCACTCTGTTGTGAGCACTCTGCTCTCGAACCTGGGCTTTCCAGCTGATAAGTTCAGCATTTTAACCACTGAGCCACTGCGTTGCCCACTCCAATACAGGACATATACAAAAACTCATTCAAAAGGGAGACTCCCTCTACCCTAACCCAAGATTTGGGTGAACAGCCTGATTTTTAAGACATTCTAGAACACCATGAGTATGGGAACCCTACAAATATGAGGGGGAACTCATTCCAGAGTGTAAGTGTAACAATTGAGAAGGCATACTTCCTAATACATGGCATTGTTTAATTGAAGGGTTGGAGAGTGTGTTAAGTCTGTCCATTCATTCTGGTCAGGCATAAACCATGGGAGATGTGGCCATTCCACAAAATGCAGCTCTATGCTATGTAGGGCTTTATAAGTGATTACCAATACCTTGAATGGAACTTGGAAGCATTCTGGGTGTTGGTGCAGCTCTGAAATTAAAGGTGTCACATGGGGATACCAAAATATTCTCATCACTGTTTGCACACTTACATTATGGACTACCTGGAGTTCCGTGCTTTGGATAAAAGATAAAATTGGGTAACATCAATATATTGTTAATACCAAACTCTAAACCAATGAATAACCTCACTTAACAATTTCACGTGGATGTTAAACAGGAAGAGGAGAGAGAGGGTTGATGCTGTGGCACTCAACACAGATGAGACCTGGGGAGTGATGGCTCTACTTTGCCAATGCTGACTGAACTCACTATGAAGGAAGGAGGAGAACCACTGTAAAACAGTGCCCCCAGTTCCCATTCCTGAAGCCTGTTCAGAAGGATACTGTGATCAATAACAGTGAAAGTCATTAGGAGTTCAAGAAGCACCAGGATGGATATACCACTCCATCCTGGCTTCATCAAAAATAATGACAACTGTGAATTCAGTCTGAAACCTAACTGCAGTGGGGTCAAGATAATATGTTTGCTCTACACTTCTTAACAATTGCAGTCCAAGAGCCTGCTCAACAAATTTTCTCTGAGAAATATGCCTCTCACCCACCAGTCCACTCATGGGCCATACAGAAAGTGGTGATGGGCAAAATTTGGTTCATGGACCATAGTTTGTTGACCCCTGTTCTAAAACTTTTCTAATCTAGTACTACCTTCACAGTGCTATGGTGTGTCAACTCTTCTTCCATGATTCAGAGTCCTTTTCATTTTTCTTTGATTCATCTTTTGACTTGGTCCCAATAAATGCCAGCTAAGGCCAAGTTCTGGTTTCATGTTAGTGTTGATGATAAATCAAGGAACTGACCTAAAAATTATGTTAATTGGTTATTGAGTAAATTATGGGTATTATTATTATCAAATCTATTTTTAACCAAAATGTAGCCACTTAGTTATTGTGGCAAAAAAATGTTGAATCTTTACAATATAGGTTTTTTTTTTTTAAAAAAAATCTTTTTTCCCATTCCAAAGTTGGAATTCTGTTATCAGAATGTTGGCCCTAGCTGCCACTTGAGAAGGGTCAGATTGGAAAGGATGGTTTTGAAATTTCTCTTTCAAGATCTGATTTCTTTTTTCTTCTCTGCTCTCTGAGAGAAAAAATTGGAAAATTCAATGGCCCATGGGACATATGCCTACTATAGAGACCATAGAACTGTAATTCTTAGTCATTAGTCTTGTTGTTGTTGTTGTTGTTGCTTAGTTGCTAAGTTGTGTCTGATTCTTCATGATGCCATGGACCACAGCACATCAGCCCCCCCCCCTTCCCTCCTCCACTGTCTCCTGGAGTTTGCCCAAATTCATGTTCACTGCATCGACAACACTATCTAACCATCTCATCGTCCTCCGTCCCCTTCTCCTTTTGCCTTCAATCTTTCCCAACATCAGAGCCTTTTCCAATGACATTAGTCATTTTAGCCTAATGTTATTTTAGTAAAAATACTTGGAAAGACCAATATAGAGACATACTATCCTTTTTTATATCCAAGAGTAAATGCATTTGTGGGTTCAGAAGGACATTTCCATTTTGGCAACAGCTCAAAAGGACATTACTTTCCTGCATCTCTGAAGGTGAACATCTGCAAGGAGCAGAATCCTCATAATGACCTTTTCTATTGTTCTTGTTAATGGCACAAATCATTCTGTGGTAGGCAATTATTTAGATAAACAGTTCATAAGTCTTTTTATTTTGCATCCTCTCTCTTAGAAGATGAAGAAAGGAAAAGAAGTGGACAATATTTATCCTTAAATTCCTTAGACCACAACAAAAACTATAGATGTGCCCTTACCTGGCCCCCTCTAAAGAGAATTATGAAACTGACAAAACCGTTGTCAGATTTATGTCTATATCAAAAATATGTTGTTACTTTTTTTTCTCTTTTTTGGAGAACCGTTGCCATATATCTCCTCACAACTCCTGAGTTTGAGGTTCTGGAAGGAAAATGCTAATTTAACCACTTTGCAGCCCTCTCACTAGCCTAGACAAAAATGATTAGACGTGAAATTGACAAGGGTTTTGTCTGGTTTAGTGAGAGGGCTGCAAAGCAGTTCAATTAGCATTTTTCTTTCCAGAGTCTGAAACTCAGGAGTCGTGAGGAGGTATATGGCAAAGATTCTCCCAAAAGGAGAAAAAAAGCAACAGCAAATTTTTGATACACACATATACACACACGCATATATACAGAGAGAGTGAGTTTTGCAGGAGTTTCAACTACTCTGCATCTGAGCTGGAAATAAATTAGCTCAGCTCACCCACACAGCTAACATCAGGACAATGCAGAGGTCACAATTCTTTTCAAGCTTGTACCAAATCTGTCTGTGGAAATACCCTTAGTTATAAACTCTGAGTAATCAGCTACAGAAAAAAAATATATGCCTGGATACAGCAAAGCATTTCAGGTTTTTCTAACAGGTACTGAATCTTTTGTTTATCATAAAACAAATATAAAATGGTTTGGATTTGAGGACATCTGAGGGCTGCTCTTGATTTAGAAGTGGATGTATATATGTTGATTATTGTGGAATAAAAGGAAAGCTACAGATTGTTTTTCTGAAAGCTCTTTCTCCTACAGTGACAATCAAATCCAGTCCCTCTTAATGGATTTTCTTCCACAGAGATGCCTCTGTTCTCAAGCAGTGGACATGAAGTAATGAAACTCCATTATGTGGCTCCTTAAAGAAAAAGTCAACCAAGGGGGATTGAAAAAATCATTTCTGATCCTTTGGGTCCATACACTAAGCCTGCTACAGAGTTATTATTGATTCTGGTGCCTTTGCAGCATCTTGTATGATTCCTATTTCTGTATCTTTCTGGAGAGATACTTTCCACCAGTGCTATAGCTCATTTCTCTCAAAGGCACAGGTAAGGCAAATTCTCTGACACTGAATAAAACAGCAGTGTTAAGACAATTCCACAAAACGCAAAAGAGTAAAGCCTTCAGCAAAATTTATTCAAGAGGTAACATTAATTATCTACACATATATTGCTCCTTGCTGGTCTTTGAGATTCTGAAGTTCCCTTTCATTCAGGTAGTGAGTGGAATTTTCTTCTGTTTTGTTTCTTTATTATACTTCTGTCATTTTAGGGATGCGCAAACACCGATAAAGAAAAAAAACGATACAATGATCTCATTTTTTTCATGCTTCATCAATGCATACATGCATATTGTTTTAATTGTGAATAGGTAATGGAAGGTAAATTGAACAAAGCATGTATATTAGTTCTTAAAGAAGTTTTTTTTAAGGAGAACAATGGATCAATTTTAATACAACAGTTATATTTTATAATCTTCAAACAGTCAATGCAATATAGTGGTTAAGAGCTTGACTAGGGTGCTGGAAGGCTATGTTCAAATCCTTCTCTCAATAATGGAAATTCACTAAGTGAATTGGAGACAATCCTTCTCAGCCTAACCTCATGGAATCATTTTAGGTTGCCCTGAGTAGAAAAAGGATAATAATAATAATAATGACAACAATAATATTAATAAATAAATAAACAAACAAAAAGAAAGGTAATTTCAAAATCTCAGGAATAATTCAACAACTTAAAATCAAGAAGTGCTTTCCTTATACAGAAATTTTTAAAAAATGATGGGAGAAGGAGATGTCTGTTTATCTATCTATCTATCATCTATCTATCTATCTATCTATCTATCTATCTATCTATCTATCTATCTATCTATCTATCTATCTATCTATCTATCTATCATCTATATCATATCTGTCTGTCTGTCTGTCTGTCTGTCTGTCTGTCTGTCTCTATCTATCTATCTATCTATCTATCTATCTATCTATCTATCTATCTATCTATCTATCTATCTATCTATCTATCTATCTATCTATCTATCTATCTATCTATCTATCTATCTATCTATCTATCCAGCTAGTAATAAATTAAAGTCTTGACATTTTTAAAAATATTATTAACTAACTGCAGTTGAAATTCTCAAAAGAATTTATATCCTACAGTTGAACAGCTGGACTCACTTAACATTCCAGCTCAGTGATAGAAGATAGAAGAGTTAAGATTTTCAAGCTTTAGGAAAAACACTAATTGGACAAGCAATTCTATATAATTACCAAGAATACAGTATAGACACACCTCTGGCATCCAACTCAACCTGAGAGAGGCTCTTCTTTAACATAGGCAGGACCTATATATGTTTCAAAGCAACTCAATTAAATCCCAACTGATTTCAGTAACAAATTTTCTAACCAGAATTTTCTTTCATATGGACAGACTCACATTGCTGAAAGTTGATTAAAAAAAGGGCCATTAACTCATACCTCAAAAATAAAGATATAGAAGAAATGCTTACATACATAGTGGATGTACTCAAAGCTGAAAATTATTTCACATTAATAAAACCAGAAGCATTTCCATTCCCACTCCCATCCTAGAAAAGTGTTCAACTTTTTACAATACTGCATATCCATTTAGGAAAATTTATTGCATGGTAAGCATTGAGCACACATCTGCAGCATTTTCACTTAGGGTCCAGCTAAAAAGTCCATAGTCATCTTTTTGGTTTAGCAGGATTGTTCCGATATTTACATAGTCATTTATAGATTTAGGAAGTAAAATCCTGAAATGAAGGAGAATGGGCAACCATAATGATGTATTTTGGGGGGCAAAGAATATCTCTTGATGGAATGTAGCAAGTGTTACATTGGGCCATCCAGAAAGGAGCCCTAGCTGTTGTTTGGATAAGCTAGGAATTCCAGAGGAAGATGAGCTATCAAAAATGCAAGCATTTATTTTGGATGCTACATCATTACAGATGCCATCAAACATCAATAAGTGAGAGACACTTTTTAATGCTAGAAATTAATTTAAGTAACAGATATGTTTGTCAAATAACAAAGGGCAGCTGTCTTTGGCCATATCTTTGAGAATGTTTAAAGGATTTATGGACTCTTAGATAAACAAGGGCTCTTAAGATAGATGTCTCTGACCAAAATAATTCTTGCACCATACAACAGTGGATACTATTGCATAAAAAAAAATAGTTGGCACTAATTTTAAGTACCAATTAATTTGGTACTTAACTTTGATATAACTAATTTTAAGTACCAATTTTTAAGTAAGTTAACCAATGAGGGATTTCACTCACAGCTTAGTAGGACTATGTACTACAGGAGTATGTCTCGTTATTTCAACATAAAAATGGTTATTATCAAAAGAATCAATATAGACACCACCTTAAAGAGAACAAGACTGGCAAGTATTAGTGAGGCCTTTGAGCAATTTACAACACAATTATACCAAACCTAGCCATAACGTTTGATATAATAGCAAATCTGGATTATTCCCCTGAAAATTACTCAAAATATGAGATCTCAATTGTTGACTGAAGGAAGTTTTTATAAAGTTCTGTTCAGGTGCTGATCCATATCTAATTAAAAACATTCAATTTATTGTTTATCAGTGGGTATTATTTTCAAGTTCTAAATGACTTAAAAACAAGAAATGGACTCCTGTAGAATTTTGCATACCTACACTAGATCCAATGTGAGAAAAGCCATTTTGCCTGTCTGCTAACCAGATTTTCACCAATTCTGCAGTGGTGAAAATAAGAAAAAGAATTTATCATCTGCTTAGAGGTCTACAATATCAACCTTCCTCATGTAATCTATAGGTTAATACGAGGAAAGAACAATGTTGTACATGAGTCTGTGTCAAGGATGAAACTTTGGCAGTTATGTGCCTCTGCATTTCATCTTGCCTTTAGATTAAGGGGAGGGATGTTACTTTCAAGTGGGTTAAATGGTTAAAACCTCTTCGATTCAGCTGAAGACCATGGGAGCCTGAAGCCTTGTCAAAGACACCAGAACAGGTGTAGATTTGAAGCAGACGGTTCCCATAACAAAGTGAACTTGTTGATATGAATTACGTAAGACGTTGGGGTTTGGCTGGAAAAAAATATTGTTTAAGTCTATGAATTGGTGTTGGAGCCTTAGAGTTAGTTTTACTTCGACAAAATCATGCAGTGTATTCAATAAACAGTAAACAATAAACGGAATGATCCTGGAGTTTTATTTTCATCCTCTAGCTGGATGTTGACAGTTTGCTCCTGAAACCACTCAGACACTTCAGCTAAGAATCTTCAACTCAAAATAAAGTGGCACAGTCAGTGATGAGTGTGCCTCATTATGCCCATATGCACCTCTGCTTCAGCAGCTGCACTGGTTGCTAATCTGCTTCTGGGAGTGATTCAAGATGCTGTGTATATAAATCCCAACATCACATAGGGCTTCGTTATTTGAGGGACCACCTATCGCTCATGATTTCTGCCCAGTTGGTGCATGCCAGAAGATTTGGCATGCTCTGTGTCCCTTTGATTAAACAGCATAATCAATGAGGACCTAGGAAGAATGTTTTCTCTGTCACAATGCCTGCCCAGTGGCCCTCACCCCATTGGCATTCTATGAAGTTTTAAAGATCTGGTTTTTCTCCCGGGCCTTGGGTTGAGATGGATGGAAGCCCTTCTTGACTCTCTAATTTCTGTTTTTGTACACACGTTGTATCTGGACCAGAGTCAGTTGAAGTTAGATGGTATTTAAATTAAATTAATTAATACAATTAATGAAATAGCATTTTAGGAATGTTGACTTTTACAGTTCACTTAGCCTTTCCATACCAATTCATATCATAATTCAGCAAAATGTGCTGATTTCATTCAAGCCCATTGTAGGAGACCTGTAAGCTTGCATAATTTAAAAGCTATCTATAAATGTGAAATTCTCCTTCAAAATGAATTCATGTTCTGAATGGGGTAAGTACATATGTATATATAAAACTAAAGACAGTTTAATGGATTGTACTGGGATGTGTTGTATCTATTAGAAATGAGATTCCTTTCTGTTTAAAATGTTTATATAACCTCTGCTTATATGAACTCTAAACAGAACTGGATGAGCTTTGAAGATCGACACAAATATAAATCAAAGACTTCCAAAGCATCTACTGAACAAAATGTTAATAGACATACCCTGAGAATAAAGTAATGATAAACAATCCAACAAATAAATAAAACTTATAATAAAGCTCCTGAAACTGCACTTTATAATAAGATGGTTTTAAATATAAACCACTGGCCAAAAGAAATATAGCATGGGATGGATTCTAGACATTTCTTATTCTTCAATTTTGTTTATGGATTTTGAGATATGACTGCTTATTTCACAAATAATTCTCATCTTCACAGCACATGCTAGCCTGATAGAGAAATTTGATCTGTGATAGCCTATAAGTTTCACCCTTGAGATCTCTTTTCTTGAAGGAAAGGCCCATTTTTTCCTATATAACAATGGACCTCATTTGTATTTCTCCTTCCTACAGTCAACCTGGAATAGCAGTCTTTATACTATCGAGATAGAGCTTAAATTAGTGAGAGAGATTCCTTAGGAAGACAGGTCATTAAGTTTCTAATAGATGGTAGTAGGTGGTACCTAGGGAGAAATTGGGAGGAAGACGAATGCTAGTTGGAATCTACTAGAATCTTCAAAATTGCTTGTTGTATCTTATCTTGAGAATTATCGTTACGACTGAGCTCTTGTCTAGATATGGAAATGAAAATGTGTACACAATCATTAAGTATGCTTTGGGATTGGATCCCATGATTTAAATAAAATGGCCATGAGAAGGCAACATAGCATTATCATGAACTACAATGGGAGATATGATTTGAGCGACATGTAATTATTCAGTCCAGATAAACTATAGAAGCAAAATACTTATAAGGAATATGTGTAATTCTGGCACATTTGAATACTGGAAAGGCAGGCTGGATTCTAAGATGCACAGGGCAAAAAGATGAAACACAACACTGAGGGTGTGAAAGTGTTAAGGAATCCATATAACACTCAGGAGAAGCAAGCACTGTTATTCCTGACTTATTCATGTAGATTTTACCAGGTGTTACTTTTCGTTTACTTGCATTGTAACAGATTTTAAGTAGAGGAAAAGAAATTCAAGAGGAAGAAGAAAACACAGGATAAAAGATACACACTAGTGCATGGATATGGGAAATAAAATGAAATTTTACCAGTTTGGAACTGTTTTTAGTTTTTTTCTTGCATATATTGATATTGTAATCAGAATCAGTAAGTTATTCAGCACACAATCTGTTAGATGTAAAGGTTGTTTCCTCTTTATTTTCCTTCAGGTAACATTTTAATTAAGTTAGTGAAATGCTTTTTAAACTCCAGCTAATTGTTGATTCTAGTCAGACATTTTACAACAAAAGGACACAAAGAAGAAAATAACACTCATAAATCTCTCACAATAACTCAGCTTTAATCTGCTGTTAAAAAAAATACACCAAAACTGGACATATTAGTTCATATTAGTGCAGCAAAAGAATCACAAAACCAATAATCCTAAACAGATCTTTCTCATCAAGCTACTATGTACCTTGGCTTTTTTAGCTCCGCTGGTTTTCAACTGAGATTTACATATTGAACAAGAAAGCAGTAAAAAATAGCTACTATTTCTTTCTCACAGAAAAACTGAACTCTTGGTTTATTTTTATTTATTTTAAGATGGCAGGTACCTACATCTTGGCTTTAACCTGAAAAACAAATTATTGTGAATCTTGATTGGTGCTGTCAGAAATGTAGACCACATTTGATGTGAGCACCTTATGACAGATTTTTTGTTTTCCAGATGGCTCTACTAGGAAGAAGGGGAATGAACATTTCCTTGTCAAACTCCATTTTAGTAGCACAAAATAAACAATGTCCTGATTTAGATTTTAGAGGATGGAAGAAGCCATTATAATCATGCAGAAGATCTTATTTTAAATCTGTATGGACAAAAAATATGTATATAGTGTTATAGTTCTATAGTTAGAATTATATTCTAAGCTTGCTGTTCTCTTCTGAATAAAGAAAATTTAGTACATTTAGTTATTAGCCTTACTATTCTTTTAAAGAACTGGAATAAAATGAACATTTTAATATTTCCTCCTTATATTAAAAATGAGATTCTCCAATTCATAGTTGAATCTAAGCTATGGTAGCAAAGATGTTAAATCTTGACTATTAGAAATATTTTAATTTTCTTGAAAATCAATTGAGGGAACACATTAGTACTTGAATTTCATAATCATGGAATTACTTTAGTTTTTAAACAATGTAAAGTATTCAAACTATAGTTGTGTGCAAAAGTTTAGCATCCTTGGTCAAATTGCATGTTTCAATGGATCCCTAAGTAAACAGGGAATGGCAACATGACTTCATGGTACAAAGATAAATACAATACCCTTTTTGAAAATTTGCATGTACATTTAATGTTTATGTACAATTATTTACAGATTCAATATAAATCATGAATAAGGCAGTGGCAGATGTTTGGACATTCTCCCAGTTGATATGGTCCTTTAAAATAAACCAATAAAGTTGTTAATAAGGCCCCAAAAGATAACTGACTCATTAGGTTTACAATTAGCCAGAAGAAGACAATCCCACAGGTGTACAAAAACTCTAACCCCGTTAACCTTGCAGGTTGTGATAATTGTTCTGTGTCTAACCACCATGAGGTCTTCTAAATAGCTGTCCAAGGAACATAGAACAGTGAGGTCTTGCTGCTAGTTTGTTCTGCTTCCTGTGCAAATAATCAAGACTAGTATAGTTGGGGAACAATTTAAGCTACTATTTACAATTATGGAATGAAGTATCTTAAGGGTCAACCTAGAATTTGATATTTAAAGTCCTTTATGGCACGGGACTGGGTTATTTGAGGGACTGCTTCTCCCCAGTTACATCTTTCTGTCCCACTTGATCCAGCAGAGAAGGCATGCTGGAGGTTGCATCGACTAGAGCAGGGGTAGGCAACCTTGGCTCTTTTATGACTCGTGGACTTCAACTCCCAGAATTCCTGAGCCAGCATGGGAGTTGAAGTCCACGAGTCATAAAAGAGCCAAGGTTGCCTACCCCTGGACTAGAGAGTTTCCTTTGGTGGGTCCTTTTCTGCTATGGTCCCCGATTTATGGAACATCCTCCCCACCCACCCCCAAGTGAAGCCAGCCTCATCTGTTTTAAGTTTCCAAAGTTCCTCAAGGGCTGGTTTGTCAGCAGGCCTGGGACCACAGGGGACTGGCAAAATATTGACATAGCTCCTGGGTAATTAACATTTCCTCTTTGCCTAATCTCTGTTCTGTCTTTTGTGCCTTTATATTTTTAATGTTTTTTTTTTAAAAATACTAATATTAATGTGCATAATTTATTCATAATCTTGTTGTACACCACCCAGAGTGACTTGATTGTGAGATGAATGGTTATATAAATGTGACAAGAAAGAAAGAACAAAAGAAAGGAAGGAAGGAAGGAAAAAGAAGGAAGAAGGAAGCAAGCAAGGAAGGAGAGAGAAGGAAGGAAGGAAGGAAGGAAGGAAGGAAGGAAGGAAGGAAGGAGGAAGGAAGGAAGGGAGGAAGGATTATGTTTGTTCTGTGTTGCAGAAATGGATAAAGTCCAAATCCATGATGGATGGGAATGATTTTGTAAGCAGGCTTCCATTTATCTGGAGCAGAGCAGATGGTTATCATCTTTTCTGTTAGGATTCAAAATCTTTGATCCGGCCTGCTGGTTTTTCATGCACTGCCAATGGTCCCAATGTAAGAAAGGGAAGTTGAGGCACTTTGGATTCAGTGACTGAAAGGTCAATCCTTAAATCTGAGTGAACCTTGTGATGATACGTTTCATTACTTTTTTTTCACAGAACCTTGGGAGAGGTAGAGAAATTGTCTAAGAGTTGAATTATTTCCTTCATCTCCCTGTTTCCCATTTGATTTCATTCATGTTTGCTACTGCATAAAAGTTTGGGGTGTTTGGCAAATTAAAATGGCATAGCTCTCCCAAACCTCACTCTAATTTCTAGGAAATATGGTATACTTCATCCATTTAGCAATCGAGGTATGCTCCAAATGTCATCCTATTCAGAGGAAAAGCAAAAAAATATATTAATATAAATAGATTATAAAGTAGACTACTAAAAGCTTCAAACACCCTCTATTGAGGAGGAGGGTCCTTGGTGCTCTCTGAGCTTGGTTGTTTTCTTGCAGATGTTTCATTACTCAACCAGCTAAAGTCATCAGTGCACTCATGACTGATTACTAAGAAATTTACCACACTCCAACCCCTTCAAGTGGGGAATGTTAATGCAAATCTGATCTATCAGTGATGATAGGAACAAAAAATTATCACCATTTATGGAACCCCACACCGCATAGAGCTCTTGATCTGAGCACTAAGTCCAATCAAATTGCTCTACAAATGAATGAATTATTACAAGGCTCTTGATCTGGTCTTTGTTGATTCATTTATGTTCCATCTGTTTGTGGTGGGCTCAAGGTGACATACCTGAAGTGTTCCTTACACTATCCCTCTTAATGTAGCAACAGCCCTGTGAAGTTGGCCCGAGTCAATCATTTAGTTGGCTTCAAATCACCCAGTGAGCTTTATGATTAAGCAGGAATTTGAATTTAAATGTCCTAAGTCCACCAGTCTAGCTTACATTCTTGTATTATATGTGCTATAACATCAAATGTGTCTCCTTCTAAAGCATATGATTTTGTAGAAACAATTTTGGAAAGAAGGTTTACTTTTATTTTTTCTGTTCCGTCCATATAGAAATCAAACTTCTGGAAAGCAGATGCTGGCTTATAAAGGTTGGGATTCTCTAGTGACTTTTCTGCTCCTGCTTTTTGTGAGCCTTTTTTAAAAAAAAAAAAAACCCTCACTAGTGGGCAGTTGCCCAGATGAAGCAAAAGAATCTGTCCCCATGCACAGAGACAGATGTCACAGTCATGAGCCATCAATAAAACCTAAGCAGGCAGCAAAGGGGGTAATATTACCTAATAAAATGCCTGTCTCCAGGGAAAATTAAAAGTGCTTTGCAAGTCTCTGTACATCCTGTTGTAGGCAAAGGTGGGTAAGTAAATGAGGGTAATAACGTGGCTGCAATAAATCTGACAAGAGATCTAAAGGAGTGTCAGCCATCTTCCCAACCCAAATAGTTAAGCAGCAGGAGAAATGCTACCAAATTAAATATTTATGCCCTCATGTTTAGCTTCATAGTTTTAAGACTGTCTTTAGCAACCTGGTGCATTGGGGCATCTAAATGTGGCAAAATAACACTGGGATATGATTAAAGCTTGTGTCAGTTGGAAATAAGGATCACTGAATTGCAGGAGCCTTTGAATAAGCATGCATCCAATTGCATGCTCAAACTGATGGATGTACTCGTCCTACAAATATCTAAGTTATATATATATATATAACTTGGTCACATTATTCGAATTTGCCTGGAGATGATTTGTTTTCTACTCCTTACTTCATGGACTGAAGTATGTCCAGAGCTACTTAATAATTCTACAGTACTGATTTCTTTGTCAAGTGCCCCCCTTTTATATTGTCAGCTTCTTCACTTGTGTAGGAAGAGTAAAACTGGGAAACACAATAGGTTCCCCTTGGCAAAAGAAAATCTCATTTTGGACCATGTTGGACATGGTCTTTTCCTTGACAGTCTTTTCCTTGACAGTAATATTTAAGTGATTAAACTACTGCTGCCTATGCACTAATTTAAATGCAAAATAGTTCACATGACGAACTCCCTTTGTGACCTTGCATTTGAATGGTATATGTAATAAATATGTGAATTTGCAAATAAAATATTGTGGAATTAATTAACTTATAATGAATATTAATCTGAGGCCAAATATTAAAGAATTTGATATATAATAAGGAAAATATATTTCACAAAATGTTTGCCCTGCTTAACAAATATTGACTATTTCCCTCAATATAGTTAGTTTCCTTCTTATAAAATGAGTTCTGTTGCAAAAGACCAGAGAAGAGCATAATCTGTGCTGAATTACTACTGGAACATTCAAACCCCCCCCCCCAATTAACTTTTTTGATAGAAGGCATGGGAGTGGGTCATAATTCCCATCGAATCAGATGCAAGTAACCATAAGTTTGCTTCCCAAGGAATCTGTGGTGGAATCCCCAGGTATAGTGTTGGGGGGAGTGAAAAGGCTGGCAAGCTTAGAGTCCTTGCAGGGAAAGAAGCAATGAAGGCTAAACCGTACTTCCACCACCACCTCCCAAGAATTCCTGAAGGTTTTATTTGGTCATTCCCAAGAGAATGTAGTCAGTCTGGTGAGATTCTTGTAAATAGGCAGGCAGTAATAAAGAACTAACTCTGATCAGCTCATGGTGTCATTCTGGTTACTTTGCACATCTCTAGAATTGAGATACTAGTTTACACGGTGGGGGAAATGGACTTCTTTTACATTTATTGGCATAATAGCATATTCACTGAAATTGACCAACACTATCTTTATTGTTAGCAGGGAATGTTGACTACATCAAGGATATGGCTGACTTTTAGATATACCTAGACTACACCTGCTTTATCTTATTCAAAAGTATTACCTGAAAGCTTTGATTGTTCAAAGCTTTGATGGATGGAGAATATCAAAACCAAAAAGGGGAAAGTATTTTGTTACATAAAAGAATGTATAACATATTTTCCTAAATCTTAATAAACATAAATATTTATATTTATGTTTGGCTGGAATGACGTAACAGAGAAAAAGTGATTGGGCCGCTGAATATTATTGCAGTATTTGTTAAAGATCCATTCCTTGAAGCTACCCATCATTTCAGAATCATTTGGATTAACTGTTGCCAATCTACCCATAGATTTATCAGAGTACTATGGGATTCTGGAAAGATGACTAGGAACTCTAAAATAATTATAATAACAACATTTCAGTGACATTTTGAATGCAGTTTCTGCTTTGAGAGGAGGCTTTCAATTGCCCAAGTCTTCAAGCTTCATATTTGAAATTGAGCAAGCTATTTTGACTATTCCATTACCAGACCTCTTTTTGCTGTGCATTTGTAGCACTGAAAAGACTACTGACAGCTAGTCAAGGCTGTGTCCTACTCAGCTAAAGATGAGCAGAGATACCACAGCTAATCAGCGATCAATTATTGGCCAATAACTATGATCAAGATGAAACTCGGCCACTTCTGCAACAAGTCACCACTGGAATAAGAGGAAGCCACTGCAGGTGGCTGCTAGATTGATGGCCGACTCTACTGGCAACCCCTCACTCTCTGCTCTCCACACATCCATCTTTTTGGTTATCACATTGGTGTATTCTCTTTGTGTTCTTTTCTCATAGTTTATTTTATTATCTTATTATTTTACTTCTGTTTACATGCCCTTCATTTTTCTTCCTTTTTATTATTGTAAGCTGCCTAGATAGCCCTACGGTCAGATGGGCAGTAAATAAATTTAACAAGCAAACAAACAAAGAAGTAAGTAAGTTAAACTTGGTTCACTGAATTGTGCTGGATCAGAATCTAAGCCCTCATCCAAAAGGGCTCAGTGACCCTACAAATGTTACTATTATCTTCTTTCAAAGGAAAAAAAATACAACCCTATTCAGAAAAATCTGTAATAATCTTAAAAATACACTCTGAAGATATATGCCCCCCTATGAAGCAAGCTTTTCATTACAGCCAGTGTCAGGCTGTTAACCATTCAGAGCCACATGCAGAATCTGGAAAAGGCCATAATAGCAATGCTATGAAGAAAAGCTGAATTGAGACACATTACTATTATTACAAATTACTTGGAATGGGAGAAGAAGGTTCCAAGACTATTAAATGTTTTCTCAGTGCCAAATTTAGTCTGACATTTTACCCATCATTAGCCATTCTCCATCTCAGATAAGTATGGCATTATTCTTAAAATGAAAAAAAAAATTAGAGCAGGAAAAAATGAAGACATTTTCATAGTTAGAATAACTTTGGGGGAATTTTTTTTTAAACTTTGTGACATTCAATCATTAGAAATCACCCATTTTTTTTTTTTAAAAAAAGGCTCGGATGCCACCATGCACTGTTATAAACCGTTAATAAGAAAGACAACATCTTAGTGTGGTTGTTAACAATGACTTATGGTGAAGGTACAATAGTAAAGACCACCACTTGCAATATATTCAGTCATTAGATGATGCCAAGAAACAAGTGTTCCTAAATCTAGGGCACCAAATAGTTTGAGTGGCAGATTATAGAGGTTTCCATGGAAATTTGGATGAATGTGGACATTTTGCTCTTTTCGTATTGGCTAATGCCAAATGAAACGGAAAAACTAGCTCTTTGGCAGTAAAAATATGAAAGTAAATAAGACACTAACAAATCTGTAGATCTTCTGCATGTGGTTACTTTTGTTCTTCTGTGCATGGTGATGATGATGATGATGATGATGATGATTTATGTATATTTTAGTCATTAGTAAATTATAATCAAACCGAATTTACAGAACCAACAAATGATGCATTTTAGAATCGACTTTCCAGGATTCGTTTTTCTCAAATGCTGGTTGGAAAAGAGGGCCCATACAGGCAAAAAATAATGCTAAGATTGTGATCTAAGGCATTTAACTGTACAAAACTGCACAAACCCACATGTATGCATACTTTGCATGGTTTGCAGGAGTACATTTCAGTTTATTTATTTTTTCCTGGGATTTTAAAAAGGGAAAGGGTTTTTTTGTTTGTTTGGTTGGTTGGTTTTGTTTACCTGCTGCAGTGACAAAAGCTGGTTCTGCAGAATGTTATTCTGTCTTTTGCACTTGAAATGCTTTTCATCTAGGTGTGTAAAAAGATGCCCCAGTTTTATTATTATTATTATTATTGTTCTCCCAAGGGAAGCCAATCCATTCAACTTGAAGCAGACAGAGTATTAGAAAGTGCAGGCCCATAAGAGATGCAGAGGCATATTTCCACATCAGAAGTAAATGAGGCAAAGACAGGGGCTTGGCTACACATGTTTCTGCAAATGCATCCCTTCCATTATGCATGCTGAAAAGACAGGGCTGGTGGGATCCATTCAGATATTTTCAGGAACAAAAGCCCAAGACTGAAAATAAACACTGGTGCCCTTCTCTCTCTCTCTCTCTCTCTCTCTCTCTCTCTCATTCCCTCCATGCAGATGGTTCGTTAGAAAGTTCTAAGGCCTCTCAAAATCTATAAGGTACCTTAGAAGTGACAGAAGCCTCAGATAAATCCGTTTCTTGAGAGGTACAAAGGTTGACAGAAGAACAAGGTTCTTGCTGAGTTCAACAATAAGTTTCCTTTCTCCTCAGCAGCAGGAGAAATAAAAAAATCTTGTCTAAAAGCCAAAGATGCCAGCTCTGATTTGAACCAGGGCTCCTCGCGGCTTAAGGCACTGCCTGAGCACCCCTGGTGTAAATTGCTGTCAAACATCGGGCCATACAAGAACCACCGGAGAATTGGAGATAAGCCCCTTTTGTCATTACCATTGCAAGAACAACACTAGAAAACACATTTCAATAATTAATGAGTTGGTGACTACTGCACAGCTTTAAAGTTTGTCCTGTATGAAAGGGCAAGGATGTTTCAGCCAGCATCTAAAGCTGACAGGAAAATTAATTGTGACCAAAGCTTAGTTTGGTTCTTTTCCCCCATATCTATAAAGAAAGGCATAATTTACATTCTTTTTCATCTGACATAATTCTCCTTGCTCTGGTTCACCCAGTCTATTATCTAGGTTTATAATGTCCTGAGGGTGTGTTTGGAAGAGGACTGAGTGGTGGATTGGATCTAGTTTTCTTCATTTGGGTTTGTGCTCTCACAGCTTCCAATGAATATTTCCAAGCTGCTTTTTGAAGGACACATACTATTATTAGCCTTCTGTTCATTAACCATAATTAGACATTCTTATTCATTGCAAGATGGGAGATGGTAGCATTAAATGACCTGCTCAACCCATTTTACCACCCAAACAAGTAATGTCTTGCTCTGTCTGCACAGTTCTTGAATCTTTAGATTCCTTCTTCCAACATCCTGTTGGTCTTCTTTATTTGTTTATTTATTGGTTAAATTTATTTGCCACCTATTTCATTGTGGGGCTACCCTAGATAGCTCTCAGTCCTGTTCCATTGCATCTTGCTGCTAATGTCCTCATTCTAATTTTTTTTTAAAAAAAGGGAATTGACTCAACAGTGAAAAAAATCCAAATCCAATAAACGGCAATTCCTTTCTGCTACCTCCTTTTACGCACTTTCAGAAATGTGGAGGAAGGCCATCCTGAATATTCTTTGGTCCATTGTTGGCTACATTCTATTTTTAAAGCATAGCCTGGTGTAATGAAATTACTAGACATGCAAGATTGCACTAAGCAGGTACTTCCTTTCCAAATGGAGCATCTCCATATTTAGTTACACTTTTTTTTGTATCTTCCTCCAAGAAAAAATACCCATGAAAAACACTGCCTCACTTCCTAAGTGCAATGGACTGTCTTAGTGTGTTGTCACTATTGGAAGAGTTAGAATGTATTTAAAACAAAAAGCAAAGGGGGGGAGGGAGAGGGAGAAAGGGGGGGGGAGGGGGAGGCAGAGGGGAAGGGGGAGATGGAGGGGGGAGGGGGAGGGAAGGGGGAGAGAGACTCATTTGTATTAAAATCTGGTGCCAATAAAAATGGCTGAGAAAAAGGGATAAATAATAAATCATGTTTATCTTTTGTAGACTTCATCTGATGTGATGAGCCCTGTGTTTCAAAGAATTGCAATATTTTATACCTCTGCTAAAATTGAAAAAACTCAAAAGTTCCCCAGAATAAACTTTTATATACAGCTTTTGTAGAATAAAGTCTGGGATTATTTCTGAGACATGTTTCATTTTCCTAATCGTGAAGATCTTTAAAGTCCATTGGTAAGATGAGTCAATCATATATTTAGAGTTATCTGCCAGTGGCTACCTTTGTATGGCTAGTCATATTTATTCATTTAATGGCCACAAAGAGCTATTGGGATTAATAATTGTACCTACCCATATAGCAAGGTATATATTTAACATGGTATTTATTGCCCAGCTGTCAGCTGTCTGCTTAAAATGATCCATACCTGGAGTCTTTCTTTCTTTCTTTCTTTCTTTCTTTCTCTTTCTTTCTTTCTTTCTTTCTTTCTTTCTTTCTTTCTTTCTTTCTTTCTTTCTTTCTTTCTTTCTTTCTTTCTTTCCTTTCTTTCTTTCTTTCTTTCTTTCTTCCTTCCTTCCTTCCTTCCTTCCTTCCTTCCTTCCTTCCTTCCTTCCTTCCTTCCTTCATCAAATTTATATAACTGCTGGCAAGATGACTCTGGGAGATAAAAAGATAAAAAGCAAGAAGAGAAATATAACAGGCCATAATCGTCCCAAAGGTGCTTTTTCAAGAGGTAACTGGACTTTCTTGTTTTTTTTTTTGTTTTTTTTTGAAGACTTTCACTTTTCATCCAAGCTTCTTCAGCTTTGACTGGATGGTGGGGAATGGAAGGATTTATATTCCTTGCAGACAGCTGGTCATTTGCATTCTTTTAGAGAGTCATTGAGGCCACTTGGAGGTTTATTTGTGTCCTCAAGGTCATCTGAGTAGTGTAAATGGGTATGGAGCCTTCTTGGAACTGGTGAAAGGACTGTGGTGTAGACTGGAGATAGATGATGTTACATCCCCTTTGTTGAGAGAGGGCTATTCAGTTTTGAGGTGGTATTAGTCCTTCACATGATCTTGATTCAATCCCTCTGATAATGCAATTTAGGGTTGTATTGCATTAGCTTTTTTGGCTGCTGCCACACACATATATAGCCCAAGCTACATATATTCTTTTCTGTTAGAGATTCAAAAGTAGGAAAATGGTGCAAGAAAACCTGAATTGAAACACATTGGAGTTTTTCATTAGGGAAGTTTTTACATTGATACTACAGTTTGGTCTATTGGTTAAGGCACCAGGCTAGAAAGTGGGAGTTTGTGAGTTCAAGTCCTGCCTTAGCCATGAAAGCCAGCTGGGTGACTTTGGGCCAGTCACTCTCCCTCAGTCCAACAGGGTTGTTGTTGTTGTGGGGAAAATAGAAGGAGGGGGAAGATGTGTTGGATATGATCACCAACCTTGGGTTGTTTGTAAAAACAATAAAGGTGGGATACAAATAAATAAATGAAATCATATTTCTTTCCAAGCATTACATACTCAGACCATTGTCCATCAACCAGGCAGGATGTCATATATCCTATTCCAGCTAGAGTACTGTATGAAAATTTGTGCATAGCTGTTTAGCCATTGTTTTTTTTTCCTGGATAAAATTTTTCACTTGTTATCTAATGTGGACTATTCATTTCTAGACTCTTAATATTTTCACAGTTTCAATTCCTTTTAGCTAATTGAACTTAAGTAAGAGGACAGAGACCTTGGAAGTGCAATTTGCTTTGCACTTGACCTTCTTTTCTAATGAAAATGGTCAGAGGGGGAAAGAATTTCTGACCTTTTTCTAAACTACCATTTTAAAGAAAAGTCATAAAATGTGTGGTGGCATTTCATCCCCAGGAAGCGTTTGAGGAAACTGTTTATCTGGATTCATTTCAACCAGGATTCAGGCCTTTATCTGGTACTAAAACAAATGTGATCACCTTGGATGATGATCTACACTCAGAACTTGTCAAGGAGGGATGGGCGGGCATTCCATTGATTCTGCTGAACCTCTCAGTGGCTTTGGACTTTAACACATGTTATTTTTCTGAGTCACGTGGGAACCCTGGGAGGCTCCATCTTGAGTGATGATGGCAGAAGACCAAATATGACATTGCTCATTTACTTGTGTAGATTTGACCCTACACTGTGCCAATAAATAGAGACTCGTGGTCCCATCACTCTGCGTGGGGGTTGTGTTTGAAGATCATTTGGAAATCCCAGTGCAAAAGGTAGTGGCTAAGTTGTTACTAGGTAAGAGCCATTACTCTTCTATTTCCATTGCTTTATAGTTGCTGCATTGGCTACTAGTAGGTTTCATTGTCCAAGTAAAAGTTCAGGTTTTTTTCAAAAAAATTAAAACTCTCTATGCCTTTGATCTTCACATTGCTCTCATCAATTCTGCTGTTCAGTTCTTCCAATGGGAAGATGCTTCAATTCCTATCCTCTAAGAGAAATGTAAGCTTGAAGGAAATCCTAATTCTGGTGGCCCTGATGTTATGGCATACCTTGCTTCTAGAGGTTTCCTTGGCACTTGTTTTACTGTCCTTTGTTAAGGCTATCAAACTGCTTCGGGGGAGATGATTGGATTGCCTAATCAGTAGTAATTTTCTCTCTCTTTCTCTTGGTTATACGATGCTGTCTGCTGCTTTTTATTTCTGTATGTATTGCATTTGATGGTATTTGATGGTATATACTGCTATGTATCTGATAGCATGGATTTTTCTTTCATAATTATTGTAAACCACTCACAGCCTTGGAATTTGGAAGACATACACACATGAGACACACACACATACACACATACACAAACACACCTAGAGGAAATTATTGGGAGAGATCCTCATGGAGTTGCATACATGGTATTATTGGTAGATAGATAACATCCAGTTATATATTGTACTTTCTGCCTCATTTCTTATGGCTGTGGAAGTCTTGAATTGATCTCTGGAATGATAACATTCAGATGCAATACTCTGGTGTAAGACTGACTCAGCTATGGCTGCATATCCAACTCAGAATGGAATTGTATTCACTCTGAAGGATATGGTGTGCAGATAGGGAATGTTTGAGGCTAAGATGATGCAAATGTGACATGGGGGGGTACTTTTTGAATTTCAGCTGCATCATTGACTGCAACCATTTCTGAAACTTGCTGACCTTGCCAAAGTGTTCTGTTCTCCTGTTACTCTAATCACAATTGTACCCTGCACTTCAGACCTCTATTATTGATCCAAAATGTGACAATTAGAGTTGTAGCAGGCTCTAAAAGATCATCAAAATGAAGATACCCTTCCTCCAATTCCATTGGTAGTAAATTGGATTCTGAGTGAAACTGAAGGTAATGATTATTCACTTTAAAAAAATGAAACAGCTTGGGATCAAACTATCTATCCCCACTTCCCATTTTAATATGACTCTGAATAGCCTGTAAGCTATTTCCAATTAGGTTTTTCAAGTAGAAGATGAATATCTGGTTGTTTTCCTTCCAGTGTTTTGTTTTAGCTTTGTTTAATAAATCTACTCAGCCTTTACATCAATTCATATTTTAAATGTATGTACATGTATGTACTCAACTGTAATTTTTAAAAAAATACTGTATGTGTATTACTTATACTCCTATTCATAGTTTCCTTGTTTGCTCATTTCATGGAGGTTTAAATATGAGGGCAATTTGGAAATAAACCTCTGTTTGGTTATCAATGACAGACACTCGCAGATACGGAACTTTTATTATACGCATTAGAAAACTACAACTTTACACTACTTTTCGACATAATCGCCATTCAAATTGAGGCACTTGTCATAATGTCTTACAAGGTTTGAAACTCCTTAGTAGTAGTTGCTCATCGCCAAATCTGGGCTATGTGGGGGTGATCAAAAACATCCCAACGAAACTGCTTCAAATGTTCTTCGGTGCGTCTAGCGGTTTTGCGGGCGAACGTAATCATGAACCAACACCACACAGGAAGTGTTGCCATAGAAAATCCCTCCAAATGTGAAGATGCCAAAGGAGTACTGCTAGTGAAGTTCATGGAGCGTGGTTCGACCATCAATTCAGAAGTCTACTGTGAAACGTTCGAAAACTCAGACAAGCCATCCGTAACAAGCGTCGGGGCATGCTGACTTTGGGTGTGATGTTGGTTCACGATAATGCTTGCCTGCACACTGCTAGACACACCCAAGAACTTTTGAAGCAGTTCTGTTGGGATGTTTTTGATCACCCCCCCATAGCCCAGATTTGGCGGCGAGCAACTACTACTAAGGAATTTCAAACCTTGTAAGACATTATGACAAGCACCTCAATGTGAATGGCGATTATGTCGAAAAGTAATGTAATGTTGTAGTTTTCTAATGTGTAGAATAAAAGTTCTGTATCTGTGAGTGTCTGTCATTGATAACCAAACGGAGGTTTATTTCTGAATTGCCCTCATAGATAAGCAAGATGGACATATATAAGATAAATATGTAGGGCAGATCCATTGAAATCATGTCTCATTAATTCCCACTGATTTAAATGAATTTATTTAGATATGAATATATCTAGACCAATGTAATGATTTCAACATATATTGGTTTATTTGGTGGTTATTTTGCTATCTATTGCTTCAGACCAAGAGGAACAGCATTTAGTTCCACATTATTATTACCATGCTCCAGTAAAATACAGAATTAAACATTTTTCTGTTGTTATACCAGCTTCTTTTTCAGATCAGAAGGCAGTAAGTACACATATCACCACCCTAATAATTGTGTTTAGTATGACTATCTGTGGTCACATAAGGCATTTATTTAGGTATTTAACTTCTAATCAGCCCACTGGCTGAAAATATTAGAAAACCATGTTAGATGAATTTCAGGATAAACAAAGATATGTAAATATAAAATACACTGCAAATCAGAAATTATAGATAAATGCTGCAGTGGATATTTTTAAAAAGCTTTTGCTATATTTTCCAGGTAATTTTCATATAATAGTCCTATAAATTAATACCTGGAGTTTCACACTTGATGTAATGATGTTCACAGAAAGGCTGCCTTTATCATCACAGAGTTTTGATTAAATACACGTCGTTGTCTTATCAATTCATCTTTGTCTTATCAATTCATTTTTCTGAACAATAATACTCCTAATTGATATAGGACACCCATGTTTTAGTTGCTAGTTTCATCTCATGTAGTTAACGATCAGCAAATTCAGTTATTTCAAGACTGAGCAATTGATGTCTGCTTATACTACAGATCATCCTATAGATAAATTATTCTGCAGCTAACTTTTATTACTGAACCATTTCAAGCTAATTCTTTACTAAACATTTGTCCATTCTATTCACAGAATGAAGACTGAGTCAAAGAAAATGTGGTTCACTCAGTTACCGATTAACGTACCCCCCCCCCAAGTTCAAAACAGGTTAATATTTAAATGGATTTAAAAACTTTGTAGATACTAGTAGCCCTGCTTTTGAAATTGATTAAATTTAGCTCTATTTTGGATTTTGCTCCTTGTGTGGCTTTTCTTAAAGAACACTTTCCTGCAGTAAATGATTTTAGGAAATCAACTTGTATTCCATTGTTCTCCAGGCATATGGATTTTTCCTCTTTCAAAGCCTGTATTTCTATTGTCTGTGGAAAATTTCAAAGCTCTCTAAGGAATTGAATACAGGTTTTGTAATTATAACAGTTTCTAGCTTAGTACCTGTACATCTGCTATACTCGATGAGGAATAAAATTAAAGCAAACAAAAAAAAAGTATCAATTCCATCTGGATAAAAACTGTGACAGGATTTCCATTTTCTATTTTTCCAGGCCACTTTGGTTTGATTATTTTTAGAATGATATTAAGCATTTGTGGACTGCAGCTGAAAAAAAAAATACAGTCAAAACACATGGTACTTATTTGACTATAACCCAACAGCAATTGTGCTATGCTCAATTTGTTTCTTTTTCCCATGGACCTTAAAGCATGTTTGATATGTTAAAACACTCTGTTTTTATAGAGGACTTAGTTAAGTAATAATAATAATTGACCAAAAACAGTAACAATTTGGCATAAACTGGCTGTGGTGGTCCCTGTAGTAATCAGCACAGTGGGAGCCATCCCCAAAAAACCATGGACGGCACTTAGAAGATCTGTGAAGTGACATAATTTCCATCTGTCAATTACAAAAGACTACATTGCTTGGATCCACAAATATACTACACCAATTCTAGGTTTTGTGGAAAAACTTGATCTGTATGAAGGCCGACATTAGCTAAAAAACTGGCAGCTATGATTTCACATACTGTGTATATAACAATAATATATTAAATGTATGTCATGTGAATCCCAGTGCTGTTGGGGCAACTTATGCTCAGTACAGCAATGCAAATCAAAGCATCCCCAATTGAGGGTGTTCTAGCCTTTCCTTAAAACATTTTGTAAAAAATTTGTTTTTATCTCATCTTTATTATTATTACAAGTAACTCAAGGCAGCAAACTTTCCTAATATTTTTTCCTCCTCCTATTTTTCTCCACAACAACCATCCTGTGAGTTGAGTTGGCTGAGAAAGACTGACTGGCCCAAAGTCACCCAGCTGACTTTTATTGCTAAGGTGGGACTAGAACTCACAATCTCCTGGTTTCTAGCTTGATGCCTTAATGACTAGACTTTGCTGGCTCTGTAAAACATTTAAGCACTTTTAAAAAAAACTTAAGCACTTCTAGTGAAAGAGAGTCTACTGCTCTCTGAGTAATTGGTTCCACTGTCAAACTGCTTTTTTCCCCTCTACTATCCAGTTGCAGGATAATACCTCCTTGTGTAATGGATGTCTTGCACTAACAATAAAGATCCAGTTTTGGCTTTCTTCATGATATCCTTTCAGGTATTGGGAGAGAGCTATCGCAGTTCTTCTAAATCTTTTATTCTCAAAGCTAAATTTTCCCATTTCCTTCAATCTCACTTCATAGGACTTTGTTTCTAATTCCCTGATCATCCGTTTTTATTCTTTGCTTCCATACGTGTGTTCCAATTTGTTTGAAAAGTGTGGATATTCAGGAGTAAGGAGAGGCAGTTCAAACACCTTCACAGAAATGAAGAGTTGATCTGTCTCTTAAATTGCCAATTTTGTGCAATAATTTGTCTCATGTGCACTGGCCAGGAGTATGGGTCTTTGCAAGAAAGTAATATTGAGTTGTGCAGAAGCAAATATTAGACATGTGCGCTGCCTGCAGTACAGGGGGAAAAATTGTTTATCTATAAGTGAGAGCTAGTTTTTCCATGTCTGCAAAGCTCAGCCATTAGAAAACTAAGCTTGAATTCTACTTTATGCTTCTTTGCGTTGTGTTGTGACTTTGGTCTTTGGAAAGAAAAAAAAAGAATGCAGATTATTAAAATACTTTTTCTAAACATAGTTTAGTGTTCTCTGTGTGATAATACTCTTGTGCCTTTCCTCATAATCCATTTATCTTGCCTTTGTAAAAATCTCTGACTTGCACTTGCTAAATTTTTTAATGTTGACTTCCACGCAAATTAGAAGTTGCCCTTTGTATTTTGCAAATTTGTTATTTTCCATGGTGGTATATGTGCACGTTGTGTTGGCTCTGCACTCTTCCAGCTATTGTGTGAAGTAATGAATAGTTTTGAAAGAAGCAAGTGCATCGAGTTCCTAAAACAGTGTTAGGTGATGTTTTGGAAGTAGCAAAACATTTGGAGGCAAATTCAAAATTACATACAATTTAACCTTTTCAAATGATTTCAAAGATAAGTCCACTAATATAGCCTGTGACAATAAGCCTAGAGAGGTGATATTCCACAAATATAACACATAAAGAATGTGACAAATTGCCATAACATTAGTGATAGAAGCATCTTTGCACCTTGAGTGAAATTAGCAATGCTTCGACTGAACACGCAAAATGTGTGATTTTATCAAAGTTTTAATTGCAAAGGGCACAGGCAGAAAGCAAACAGCAAACTGTTGCCTACATTGTATTAAGTGTCAAGAAAAAAAATGAGATTTTTATTTGTGTGTTTCTTTCAAAAAGGAATGTCAAACAAGGGTATGAAAGTGATGTCTGCTTTAAGTTGGATTCTGAAAATCACAGTAGTTTTTTTTTTATTATTATTATTCATTAGGTGCATCCTCCATCTTTCTTTCCAAGAATGAGATAAATCACTTCTAAAATTTTACTGATGGCCCTGACTGCTGACAGTGACAGGTGTCAGCCATGTCAGGAGACAACTGCTATTCAGGTATAAAAAATGAAATTGGAGCTTATTCTTGGCCTTGCCAAACTCTATAGAATTGGTGTTAGATGTTTATAAATAACAGTGTAGGGTAAAACCCCAAAGTGAGTGGCCGATTTCATGGTTGAAGAACCATGCTACATCATCTGTTCATCCTAAATGGTCTACATTTTGCTCTGTTACTCGATGTCATGATCAAACAGGATCAAAAACCTCAAAAGACTTGCTCGTATTAATAGTGCCAGCATTGTTCATTTATTCTGCAGTGATACTCTATTTGGTCTCTACAAGAACTAAGTGTATCTGCCATCTCAACAGTTATGGCTGTAATTTGGACCAAATAAACTGACTGCTTTGCAGATATCTTCCGTTCTTCAGAGAGGCAGTGAAATTCTTATTCTGAACCAAGGAATCCCTGTGGATTTTAGTCATTGCTGACTATAGGAGGTGGTGCTCATCTCCTTTTCAAGGCCATTGAGCCAGCACCGTCCAAAGACATTTCCGCAGTCATGTGGCCAGCATGATGCCACGGAATGCTGTTACCATTTACTTGCATTTGCACACTTTCAAAATGCTAGGTTGGCAGGAGTTGGGGCGAGGATGGGAGCTCACTCTGTTTTGTGGTACTTGGGTCTTGAACCTGGGCTTTCCAGCTGACAAGTTCAGCATCTTAACCATTGAGCCACTGTGCTGCCCACTCCAATACAAGACATGTAGAAAAACGTATTCAACAGGGAGGCTCCCTCTACCCTAACCCAAGACTTGAGTGTACAGCCAGACTTTTAAGACATTCTAGAACACCACGAGTATGGGAACCCCACAAATTGGGGGGGGATCTCATTCCAGAGTGTAAGTGTAATAATTGAGATGGCATCCTGCCACATGGAACTTGGGTCTCAAACCTGGGCTGCTGCCTTTCCAGCCAACAAGCTAAGCATCTTAACTGCTGAGGCACTGCGCCACTCATTCTGAACCAAGCATAAGTTTTAAATTGGAGGAGAGAAAGATATTATGTTGTTATATCATGTTTATCAATAAAGAACTAAGAAGAATCACATATTTGATTTGTGCAAAAAGTCACACATTGCACTGAGCTATATTGCTGGATTATGGCTTAGCAATCATTTATGGTTTGTTTAACAATGATTGAAGCAGGACATTAGGAGGGCCCGCTCTAAGAACTGTGCTTAGATAAACCTTGATTGAAACTGAAATTTGAACCCAAACTGTATTTATTTTATTTTCCTGCCTTTAAAAAAAAAAAGTTAATTATGTTCCTGTTTACAATAAATATCTTTGAGGGCTTCCATACTTTAAACTAGTTCTCCCAGCAAAAAGACATCATTTTCCATATCTCTAAAATACAGTTACTGTTTGAGAATTTGTTGACTTCTACATTAGCAAATAAGAAAGCATGGCCTATTAGAAACTTTATTGTTTTTAAAAATATCTCGCCTCTGCTATCAACATAACATCAAGAATTGTAACCTATTACTAGTTCTTTGTGAGGTTCAAGTACCTCCTTTTACACAGACTATGACCCTTCACCTTGCATGCTTTTTCATCATGACTTTGGAAGCTCTAAATGAATTAACTTGTACATCATTATTATTATTATTTTTGGTTCAGGTAGAGGTCTGTGCTCAGCATTTCTTATGCCCTACAACTCTTCCAACTTTTTCCATCTGCAGCATGGGTGGTTTGCTGAACTCTGCAAATATTTCTTCTTTGGTAATGAATACTTATTTTTCACTGAGTTCCTACAGCAAATATTCTCATGTGTTTGCTTGTTTTCCCTTCTGCTCAATGCATTCCCTTTCTCCATAACCAGCAGCTTGCATAGCTGCTAGCTTTTTGATCTATAGTGGAAATTTTCCCCACTGATGACTCTTTTGATTTACCTCAGCAATAGTGTGTCAAAATTTTATCCACTGCAGTTTTAAGTTCTGCTGTTTTCTGTTTTTCAAAAGAATCATCCCATTGGCTCTAGTTGATTTGGGATGCTTCTACCACCACCACTCATTATCTCTCATGTGAGTCTGTCTGTCAGATTTTATTCATTTGGAGAGATTCGTTCACTTTGATTTTAAAATTGCTTTGGAATTAAGTAGCTCCACTCTCATGAAGAATGATTTACATAGTCTGCTTCAAGAAGATATTCAAATGGTAATTCTAATTTTTTTAAAAAAAATGTTTCAAGTTTAAATTGTGTGACAATTTGAGATTCTTGTCCCTTTAATTCATCCTAATATCACCACCATCCATTTTATCTTTCCTATCCTTCACTTGCATCAAAACTGAATGATAATGCAAGAAACCCAGAAGACTTACAGGCAAACAATTTGTGTTACATGCGGGCGCGCACAGAATAATTCATTTTTGTTAATATTCACAAAATATACTTTCATATTCTTTTCCCTTTTTTATTATATTGTTGTTAATCTTTATACATTATATGTTACAATGATATTGGTACAGCATTTATTAAAATTATTGGCATTCCCTGGGTTGGATAACTTAAGAGTCTTAGAAATAAAGAAAAGGGTATTCTATCAGTATTAATTACAATTTGGGGTATCAGTCTTGTTTTGAAATATATGGATAAGTAGAATAGTCTGTTGGAAAGTCATTTATTGCAAGAGGCCAAACAAGATTTATTAACTTTAAGAACTGCTCCAAGAATGTTTGAGAAGTATTCTCATAGTGCCTCAAAGGGACCATTCTAGATACCAATAGAAAAGAATATTTGCAGCTCAAGGTTGAACTGTGGGGTCCTTGGTGCTCCCTGAGCTTGGTTGTTTTCTTGCAGACATTTCATTACCCTACTAGATGATATCATTATTGGTAGAAGAAAGCAGGGTTTGCTTGGTGTTTATAGACTAGTGACTTGCCCAGTCAGTGTTTGTGGGAGTGGGCTTAGTGGTTCCTTGGGCTGTTGTTTCTTGTTTGATTGTTTGTCTGAGTTGATAGTTCCTTGATTGTGGTATTGTTTACTGCTTGATTGTAATCTAATATTAATGTTGATGTTAATCTTTGCTTATCTGAGTGTTGATTGCTTGCAAGGTAGTGTTGGGGTCTTT